>JANQBM010000007.1:9452287-9469853 GCA_025594535.1 Erythroxylum domingense
CGTCAAACATCATTAATTTGATGTCACCAAAAATTATAATTCACTGTCCTGATTTTAATGACATTAGACTCTGCTATCAGATACCGGGTGTTACATAAAGATTTAAATCTTATAACAGTACATCTAATTGAAACTAGTGCCTTTGTTGATGTTAGCTTAAAGTTTATATTTAATGATTTTGATGATAATTGAAAAATATTTCAAAATTCAAATTGGATTTATTTCCTTGTACAATTAATGGTCTTATTCTTAAAAGGAAATAAAATCATAATAAATAAGTTTTCTCTTGCAGGAACCTTCTTTATGAACTTACCTTATTAGAAATGGTTTATTCAAAAGGATACTACTAATTATAAAGGTCATATATTAGTTATGTGATTATTGGAAGATTTTTGAAAAAGATGACATTGAAGTTATTCAGAGTTAAATCCATCCAATTGACTAAATATACGAGTGAAGCAACGACAAGTTAAAGAAATTGACCATTTAAGGAAGAATGACAATACTTATGAAGACAACAAACATATTTAGACTATTGAAACATTTTGAGCAACATCTATACTCTTGAGAATCATATCTTTAATAATGTGCTTTAGAAAGTTAAATCACTCTATCAAGAGAGAAATTGTTATTTTGTTTTTCTATAAGCTTTTTAGAAGTTTGTTGTACACTTCGAGTGTGGAATGTTGGAGAACCTTGAAAATTATGTACTTGTGAGCTTAGAGAGGCTCATCAAATTTAATACTTAATTTTCATAGTGAAACACTTAACTTAGATACTTAAGGAGTAGACGTAGACTTGGGTTGTAAGCTGAACTAGTATAAATTGACAACGTCTTACTTCTCTCGCTCTTTAACTTTTAAATTTTTGCATTATATTATGTGTGTGTTGTTTTTTAACAAGAGGCTACTTTACTTTTATAAGAGGCTCCTTCTGTTTTTAACTTGCAAGAGGTTCCTTTCAGTTTTGATAGGTGCCTTATATTTTTAAATAGTTTTAATAGGATTTATCAATCAGTAGGGTCCTTTCTTTTAAGCATGTCTTATCCCACAAAAGGCTCCTATTGCCTAACAAGCTCTTATCGTTTAAAAAGATTTTATCATCTGATAGGCTCCTACTGTCCCTTTTCAACTAGGATCTACTTATTATACGAACTGAAAGAGCTTGCTAAAATTTTTATACACATAATTCACCCCCTCTTGCATGTTTTTGCTTTATCATTTGGTATCAGAATGAGAGTTCACATTTTTATGTTTTACAACACGTGATAGATCATGATAAACACCTTAAGAAGTTTTGAAGGAAAATTCATCTCAAAGCCTCCTACTTCAATGGAAACAACTGCTCATACTGGAAAGAGAGACAATCTCTAGATATTGAAGTGTGGCAAGCAATTAAAGTTGGTGTTATAATTCCCACTTTCAATAACATAGAAGTATGGATTGGTGCTGACAGGAGCAATGCACAACTAAACTCAAGGCAAAACATCACCTGATATGTGTGTTGTCTCCAAAAGAATATGAAAAAGATACCATGTTGCTCTATAACAAAAGAAATGTGGGACAAACTTCAGGTCACGTTTGAAGGAACAAATGTAAAGAAGGATAGAATAAATCTTTTAGTGCATCAATACGAAAATATTGGCATGAAATAGGAAGAGACCATAAATGAATTCTTTGGACGCTTTAACATCATCGTCATCACCCTAAAGAAATTGGGAAAGATATATCCCAATGATGAGCTCGTAATGAAGATTATGAGGTCACCACCAAAGAAATGGAGACCTAAGGTGATGACTCTAGAAACGAAGACGAATCCAGACACTATTTCACTCGACTGACTACAAGGAAATTTGATGATCCATGAAACCAAGCTTACGCGAGATGAAGGATATTCCTACAGAAAAAGAATGGCACTGAATGCAACTGACGAATCAAATAGTGATAAAAGTGAGATTGAGTTGCAAATAGATGGAGATGTCGAGTTCAACTCTATGGTCAGAAAATATTCCCGCTTCTATAAAAAAGTTGATAAAGAAAAAATAAGGA
Organism: Erythroxylum domingense; assembly: GCA_025594535.1. NCBI lineage: Eukaryota > Viridiplantae > Streptophyta > Magnoliopsida > Malpighiales > Erythroxylaceae > Erythroxylum > Erythroxylum domingense. The sequence continues at coordinate 9,454,336 of JANQBM010000007.1, forward strand.
AATAAGAAAGATGGAAATAACATATTCATATCAAAAGACATCAGGAACAATAACATGCACAAAACAATCAAATCATATGTTATCACTGCAAGAAGCCTAGACATACAAGAATAAAATGTCCTCTTCTTCAAAAGGACAAGTTAGAGAACAGAAAATCTAAACAGCAAGAGATGACTGTAGCCTAGTCAGATAAGGATTCTGAAAACTTTGAAGAAGAAGAACTCGAAGAAGTCATCAACATTTGTTTCATGGCTGAATTAGGATATAATGAGGTACATTATTCTGATTGTGATATTAAAGTTTATTAATTAAAAATGCCTATCATGAATTGTATGAACAGTACAAAAGGTTGACGGTGAAGTACTTTAAAGAAGTTGAGAAATCCAAAAGTAATGATAGATCTCTGAAGAGTAAGATTAAATCATTGGAATCTATGAATGAAATTTTGGTGACAAAGAATATGTCTCTTGAGATTGAATATAAGCAAAAGGTTTCCGAAAAGGAATATCTGGAAGAAAGAGTAGCTAAGCTGGAAAATGCACTGCTAAAAAATGATTCTAAAAAAGTAAAACAGTTAGAATAAAAAGTCGTCACCTTAGAACTTGAAAAGGAGAAAAGTGATGGAAAGATTCTATCTCTAGAGAAAGATCTAGAAAATTTTGCTGATGGAAGGAAGAATCTTGATGCATTGCTTAGTAGTAGAAAATGCATTTTTTATAAAGCCAGAATAGGACACAATGAAAATAATAATATTAGGCCATGCAAAAACTTCTTTATTAAATCCAACAGTAGCTATAGCCAAAATAATAAGATCCTGCTAAGTGGCGAAAATTATAACAACTATCATTCATCTGTTTTGTGCGATTACTATGGTAAACATGATCATATTAGTCATTCATGTAATTTTCAAAGAAAGAAATTATCCCAAATGTATTTTTGGAGACTGAAAGGTCAAAATACTAATCGGAAGCACCCAGAACAATTTGGGTATCTAAAATGAGATAATGCTTTCTACAGATATATCTTAAAACAGAGACAAGGGAGAATCAATGAACAATTGATAGTGGATGTTCGAGACACATGAAAGGTGAAATATCACACTTCATCTACTTTGAAAGAAAAGACGGAGATAATGTTGTCTTTGTAGACAAAAATAAAGCAAAGGTTACCAAAATTGGAAAATTTGGTAATTTTGACTGTACCTCTATTGAAAACATTCTCTTTGTTGATGGTTTGAAACATAATCTGTTGAGTGTGAGTTAGTTATGTGACAAAGGTTATAAAGTCATTTTCTATGCATCTCATTGTGAAATTGTCGATATTCATAATGATAATATTGTGTTTGTTGGTTCTAGAAATGAGAATATATATTGTGTTAACTAGAAGACATGTCCTTATAAAATGTAAGTGTTTTGTCTCTTTAGAAAATGATTCATTTATTTGGTGCAGAAGATTTGGACATGCCAGCATGAGTATTCTTTCAAAAGTTTCCAAAAACGAGTTAGAAAGAGGAATACCGACCTTAAAGTTTGAAAGCAATAAGGTTTGTAAAGCTTGCTTCAAAGGTAAACAAATCAGAAGCAGCTTTCCTCCTAAAAATATGGTGTCTACTACTAGCCAACCACTTGAACCTGTGCACATGGATTTATTCGATCCCGCTAACAACTCAAATTTTTGGTGGTAAACATTACAGTTTTGTTTTAGTAGATGATTACTCCAGATTTACATGAATTTATTTCTTATTAAGTAAAGATGATGCTTTTGAAGTACATGAGAAGTTTTGTAGAAAAATTCATATAGAAAAAGGGTACTGCATCACTTTAATTTGAAGCAATCATAGAGGAGAATTTGATAACAGAAAGTTTGAAGAATTCTATAATAGCAATGGCATAACTAACAACTTCTCTTTTCTAAGGACGCCTCAACAAAATAGAGTTGTAGAGAGAAAGAATAGAACTTTGGTTGATATATCGATGACCTTGTTATGTGAAAATGGATTACCTCATAAATTCTAGACAGAAGCAATATCCACATCCTATTATGTACTTAATAGATGTCTTATAATATTTATTCTAAAAAAGACCCTCTATGAGCTGTGGAAAGGAAGAAAACCAAATGTTGCTGACTTTCGAGCTTTTGGCTACAAGTGTTTTGCTCTAAATATTGGAAAAGGCAACCTTAGAAAGTTCGAAGCGAGATCAGACGAGGCTGTCTTTCTGGGCTACATGTGGTATTTGATGAAGCACTACCATTAACAATAATAGCTGATTCAGATGATGAAGAGTACCTTTTGATTCCTAAAATTACATTAGAGAATGAAACTACACTAATAATACCCTCAGAATTACAAAATCAAGAAGGCCCCTCTGAAGCTAGAATAAAACAGGCTCCTTCATCTCAACAGGTGCCTATGTAACGAAAAACACCAAGAGAATGGAGAGGTCTTGATACACATCAATATATTCTTGGATATCCCTCTAAAAGTTTAAGAATAAGATCATTGTTCAAAAACAACTTTATGGCTCTCATTCACAAATAGAACCAAAGATTGTGGAGGAAGCCCTTGCTAATAATCAGCTATAAAAAATGTACTGAATCAATTTGACAAAAACTAATTCTAGAATCTAGTACGTTATCCTCAAAATAAGTCAATCATTAGGATTCGGTGAGTATTTCGAAACAAACTTGATGAAAATGGTAAGGTGGTAAGAAACAAAGCTAGACTTGTAGCTTAAAGTTAGAATCAACAGGAAGGTATTAATTTTGATGAAACTTATGCACTTGTTGCTAGATTGGAATCGATTAAAATTTTACTTGCCTTTGTATGCTATAGAAACTTCAAGTTGTTCCAAATGGATGTTAAAGTGCATTCCTAAATGGTTACATTAACGAAAAGTATTTATTAAGCAACCCCAAGTTTTGAAGATGAAAACCATCCGAATTCGTGTTGAAGTTAACCAAAGCTCTGTATGGTTTAAAGTAGGCTCCTTGAGCAAGGTATGAGAGGTTAAGTAGTGATATGTGTTTAATTATTGATACATTTAATCATTTACACTTAACGATTAATGATACGAAAATGCTTAAGATACTCACTTTAATTCATATATGATTTTAGGTGCGATCTAGAAGTAAAGAAATTAAAGTGAGTCTAAAGCACTACATTTGGACCATTGTTTGAAAATTAATTTTCACTTGTCTGCATGGAGCAAGAAGAAGTTAATTAAAAGACAAGAAGAAAAAATTAATAGCAGCTAAAGGAAAAAACAATAGTGCAAGATGAATAAAACGCAGTACAGAGGAAAAAGAAGAAGGAAGCTAGCGTTAAATGTTAGCATCATTTGCGTTTGATGCATGGTGTTAAATGCTAGTGTTTAATATGAAACGCTAGCGTTTAATGTGAAAGCTAATGTTAAACGCTAGCGTTTAACACAAAAAAGGCATATGCGAGGGTTAAGAATATAAACAGGAGGCATGGACCAAAAACTCTCATCTTAAATCGTCACATCAGCTACAGTGGAGAGAGGGGTGAGTAGCGTGAAATAGAGAAGAGTGGAGGTGAATAGTAGGTGGTCCAAGATATTAATTTGTCAAATCAATGAATAGTGAGAGAAGAGAGCATTAACATGAGAAGAGAAGATGAGAACTAGAACAGTGAATAGCCGAAGGGGTTTTGGTTATGGCTACAACTGAGGGGACGTTGAAGCATTTTCTTGGGATAGACCTATAGAGGGCTAAACATCCCGATGCCAGTTCAGAGATGACATTGATGTCAACGACTAGGTTAAGCTTTTTTTATTGTTTTGTTGTTTCTTTCTCTCAGATAATCAGATTTTTGTTATTGTTCAGTTATTTGTGTATGAACCCGTTGGGTATTATGAAAGGATGATTTTAATATGTTCATTGAATCATTTAATTGTATACCCATTACTATAATTTCGATATAATTCGTAATTATTATGTTGAAATTTATGTTTAGCGACTAATGATTCGTAATCATTAGGGATAACATGAGCTAGGTTAAATGATGCATTGTCTATGATTATTAACTTGATTAACCAGTTTTCTTAACTCGTAATGTTACTGCCTAATTAAATCTAGAGATCATACCCTAAGTTATTTAGTGGATAGGTTTAATTAACCCATGATTAATAGTTGCTAGGAGAGGTTTAAGAACAACAAATCGTTGAAATATGTTTAACTAGGGTGTACATTGAGATTGAATGAAAGAATAGGGCCCCTACTGAATTCCCCACTTTTATCAATTTTCGCAGGTTTTCTTTAATTTGTTTTTATTAGTCTAACTTTATTTTATTTTTTAATTTCAAAATCCAAAACCCCCTTTACCTAAACACCAGTTAATTTCATTTCATAAACTTTACATACACTCTCTATGGGATCGACCTAGACTCACCACTATTATAGTAGTAGTCTAGTTATTTTATTTTGACTAGCATTACGACACGTCGATCAATTTTGGCGTCATTGTCAGGGAGTGTGGTGTTTTAGTTTTTGCTTGTAATTTAATTGGTGTTTTGTATATATTAGATCATATTTGATTTCTTTTCAGTTATTTTGTGATCCTTTATTTATTCTATTTCGTGTTTGTGATTTATTTAAAAAAATCATGGATGGAAGTAATTTCTTCTTTAACTCTTCCTCTCAATCATATAACCAATGTTGGACTGATCAACCTAACTTTTGTTATAGATGGGATAATCATCATAATTACTTCCATGATAGTTTGCAAGACGCACAACAATTCTCATATAGACCAGAAACTTCCTATCACGACTCCGGTCCATCTATGGAATAGTTGATTAATATTGTGAACGTTAATACTTTGTAATTGCAGCAGAATAGTCTACAATTCCAGCAGGACAAAAGGCAATTTCCAAAAACTATATGGTCTAGCACCCAAGATTCGGAGAGCCAACACGACTCAGGTATATCTCTAGAAGAAATGCTTAATATTATGGCTACTAAGAATCTTCAAATTCATTAGGATATGCAATAGTTTCGACAGAATATGTAGCAGCTATTTTAGCAAAGTATACGACAAATCCGACAGGATGCTCTACAATTGCAGCAAGATGTATTGCCTTGATGGGGAGATATCAATCATTTGGAACCACAAAGTGAAGAGGAGTAGCCGTATCGACCTAAGGTATACCCAATGGATGTTTCTGCATAAACTTTACAAAGTGATGAGGGGTTTGAGAATTTTGAGGTCAACCCTCAACGAATTGCTTATGTAGAAGAAGCAAAGGAGGAGCTCAAAACAGAAAAAGACATAAATTTTAGCTTAGAGGTAAGTACTAAATTCATAATTATATTTGAGACTAACCCCTCACATATACATAGCAGGTTGGAAGAATTAAAATTAAAAAGAAAAAGGCAAAGAATCATTCAAAATATTTCAAAAGATCAAGGAGTTAGTAGAGATGAAGAATCTAAAGATAGGGAAGACGTTGGAGGTGAACGATTATCAACCAAGGCCTTATCCGGAAGAACCTAATATGGAAAAGCCATATGTCACACTTGAAGATCACAATTTTGTCACATGAGAAGGAAACAAGGAGTCGAGCTAGCGACTCTAAACAAAGGCACTTCTTAGGAGGCAATCCAAGGGAAGTAAATTTCTTTTCTTTTAAACATTCATATTTATTATTTTTATGCAAGTGTACTTCTTTTTTGGTTTATTTTTGCTTGTTTTTAAGTTCTTAATCAAAATGAGAGAAAGAATAAAACAAACAAACATCATTTTCTCATTTTCTGTTGCTTTTAAGACTATATAGACATGATTAGAGAACGAGTTTACTAAAGAATTTCATGGAAACTTTAGCATATTTTTTTACTCTTGTGATTGATCGATATGCATTATCTTTAGAAGAGTAGTGACTAATGGTAGACAAAGCCTGTGAGATTTTGAGCCATATTAGTCTCATTTTCTTTTGATAATGTGTGACCTTCATGACATGCACATCCTAATTTATTCTATTTGAGACCATATTTCTATCACATGCATTAACATGGATATGATTAGGCATTCTTTGCTTTTCCGAACTATATTAGCGAAATAACCTACCCATTATATGGTTTTCCTTTTTGATAAACCCTTTGAGCCTTATTAGTCTTTCTTTTTGTATCAACCACATTATATGCTTTATACTTAACCAATTGTCCTACTCAAGCCATTAAGCTAGTGGAAAATTTGTGATTGGTGAGTTTCTGGATGTACAAAAGTGTAAGTGTGGGGCTATACATATGTGTGGGTTGGTTAATGTTGGGATGTTTTGTTATATCTTATCATTGAAATTCCCATGTTAGTGCAGTTTATTTTAATTTTTACAAGGAAAAGAAAGAAAGAAAAGAGAAAAGAAAAGTAAAAGAAAAGAGAGAAAAGAAAAGAAAATGAAAAAGAAAGAAAGAAGAAAAAGAAAAAAAATGTTTAAATAATGTTCTGAGGAGCAAGTGCATATGTGTTGAAAAGTTGTTTATAATTAATGCATTCTCCTAAAGTTGTGATGAATGGGTTATTTGAGCATGTTGAATATGAGGTAGGTGTTGGCTTGGAAGGTTTACCTTTGTGAGTTCACTGTATTGTTGGCATAAATTGTATGAGTGATTCCTTCAGATTGGTGTATGCTTCACGTGGTTGGTGTGTGAGAGTTAAAAAGGGTTGTGAAATATAAATGTTGCATTCGTCATAGCTGACGGTACCCATTTTTTTCTAAGTGTTGTTTTATTTCACTAGCTTAACGATTTTCATGCTACTTGACCGAAATACATCTCACCTTACCTTTGCCCACATTACAACCTTGAAAAGCCCTTTGATTCATGATTTTTCATGTGAATTATAGTGGTGGAGAAATGAAATGATCTGTAAGGTTATGGATTGTCATGATCATGAATGGAGTTAAGTATATCTATCGATATATTTTACTTAAACACATTTTCTGAGTTTACCATTAGATTGCTCAGTTTCCGAAGATGATGCTTGTTGATTGATCATGAGTAGAAGCACTGAATGTTGAATTCTTATTATGATAATTGAAAGTCACTCATCTTTGTTTATGATTATATAGTCTTGGAAAATATGGGAATTCAATAAATGTTTTGGGTCTTTGAGTTTAATTTGGATGTTTTGCCCAAGGATGACCAAAAGCTAAGTGTGGGGAAAATTGATGTGTGTTTAATTATTGATAGATTTAATCATTTACACTTAGCGATTAATGATACAAAAATGTTTAAGATACTCAATTTAATTCATATATGATTTTAGGTACAATTTAGAAGAAAAGAAATTAAAGTGAGTTGAAAGCACTACATTTAGGCCATTTTTTGAAAATTAATTTTCACTTGTCTTTATGGAGCAATAAGAAATTAATTAAATGACCAGAGGAAAAAAATCAATAGCAGATAAAGGAAAAAACAACAGTGTAAGATGAATAAAATGCAATGCAGGGGATAAAGCAGAAGGAAGCTAGCGTTAAACTCTAGCATCACTTGTGTTTGACACATGGTGTTAAACGCTAGCGTTAACAAAAGCTAGTGTTAAATGCTAGCATTTAATGCATTAAACGCTAACGTTAACGAACACAAAAAAGGCATCTGCAAGGGGTTAAGAACATGAACAAGAGGCATAGACCAAAAACCCTCATCTTAAATTGTCATATCAGTTATAGTGGAGAGAGGGGAGAGTAATATGAAACAGAGAAGAGTAGAGGTGAATAGTAGGTGGTCTAAGATATTAATTTGTCAAATAAATGAATAGTGAGAGATGAGAGCATTAATGTGAAAAGAGAAGAAGAAAGCTATGGCAGTGAATAGTCGAAGGGGTTTTGGTTAGGGTTACAATGTGGGGGGCTGAAGCATTTTCTTAGGATAGACCCACAGAGGGCTAGACATGCCAACGCCGGTTTAGAGGTGACATCGACGTCGATGAACTAGATTAAGCATTTTTTATTATTTTGTTGTTTCTTTCTTTCATTAGAAATTGATTATGTTATCTTGTGTGGATTGATTGGGTATTATATATGGATGATTGAATTTTCATTATTGTTCAGTTAATTAATGCAAACATGCTTCAATATTTTTTCATATATCATAAATTCACATTCAAAACTCAAACATTGATATTCAACACTCAATGATACAAATTATCAATGCAAATGCAAATGCTCATTCATGTACCGATTATTTATGTTGTCATACTGTATTTCTTATTTATATCTCTTTACTTTACTTTCTCTGTTAGGCTTGCAAATTTTCTATGGGTGTGGATAATGGGTGAGTGCTGTGGATATTTGAAGATATCAAACTATGGATACCCAAAGGTATCAAACTGTGGATACTCAAAGGCGTCGAACTGTGGAGACTGGTGATGTCAAACTGTAGCAGCTGCAATGTAACCCTATAGACATGCCTATCTATCCACAACCAAGAAAAAAGAGCAAGCACAGTAACATTTCCTTTAACCATTTGTGAATTTCACAATTCATATATTAACAAATCATATGATATACATTTCAAGTCATAAAATCTATGTTTGTGTTCATATATGTAATTCATAACTAATCATCATTAGAAAGGTGACAAAACCACACTTATATAATCATACTATACATATATGAGCAGTATATACGCAAACAGATCATTTATGTACATGTAAGTTTTCTTTGGAATGCATTATGCTCAATCTTAAATTCCAATGTCCAATCACCTAATTCACATATGTTAAGTCCTATTTCATTTAGTTCTACGTGTTTGAAAATTTTCATACACATTCATAAAGGTTCAGATAAGATGAGGTAAAAATCAGAAACTAAAGCAATGCCACGGTCGTGACAGACACTCTCTCCATTCATACCACTAGTTTTTCCTTAATATTAATATAAAAAAGTTAAAATTGGGTTTTGAGGTCTACTAGAATTTCCTATATGTCTATGCTTTCTATAGCACGAACAATCAGATCATTTGGACTTCTAAATCATGAGATATAGGCAAAATATTGCAAGCTACTATAAAATAGGGGCAATATGAGGTAACCTTTTTGGATCTCAATTTCCAAGGTCATAGAGCTAGAATTAAGTCAGAGTCCCTTCTAGAGATGTTTAGCTATATGTCTTAGGTTTCATATGAACTAAAATCACATAATTTTGAGGTCTTTATGCTAAGTTATTACTTAAACAATTTGAATGACTTAAACAAACCCTAGAAAGAATTCAAGTTCATAATTCTCTCTTGTCATATACAACCATGTTCATGCAAAGTAACACCCAAATAACACCAAAGCAACATCCTAGCAAAATGTACATATCCAAATGAATTTTTATATCCATTCAATCATACACAAATACAAAAATCAACTAAGTGAAGTCCCAAACCTCACAAGTGACAAAGTAGGTCTTCTATTGCCTTTCCTTCCCTTCCTCTTTGGCTTTGTTTGATTCACCAAATAAAAACACCAAAAATATACTATTTAATCCCACTTTCAACCTTATAATTTCATTCCTTCATAAACAAAGTAAGAAGAGATAAAGGTGAAGAGAAAATCCCTAACTTTTACCTTGATTTCCACCTAATATTAGCTTGATTTCCTACATGAAACATGATGGGATGAAGAAGGTGAAATAGAGAGGAGAAAAATATGAACTTAGAAACCCCAAAATGTCATGCATCTCCCATCTCCATATCCCCATTCCAGAAATTTCAAGACTCACATATATGCTTAATTCCTATTGGACACACATGTTTTGTTATTATTGGTCACACATGCCTGAATCTAATTGGTCCATATGTTAACTTTAGAAAAATTGAATTTTGGTCCTTCTTCTTCCTTTACTTCCTATGTTGGCCTACAATATTATAAATTAATTTTATTCCCCTATGTCTTAATTTTCTAATGTAATAAATTTCATATTTTTGGTTAATTATTCTGGGAGTTATACCCAAAACACTACAAGTTGTTCAAAAACAACAACCATAACTCAACTTCAAGCCAGAATTCAAAAATCTTAAATGCACAATAAAATTTTGGTTCCTTTATAAAAGTTTTAGATATATGTCTCTAGCTTAATTTCTAATTGGCATTATCTAATTTGTAGGTCTATAAACCAAGATATAGCCAAATTACAGAGGTATATTCATGTCAACATGAACAAATTACCCATTTACCCAAATCTTTTATATTAAGTACCATTATGTCTCTTACTATACTTAGATGCACTTAATTTATTTGTTATACTCACTTCTTAATACACCCTATCCATGTTATAATACTTCTAGGGTATATGTTGAGGTCTTACATTTCTCTACACCTTAAAAATAATTTCATCCTCGAAATTCATAGTTGTATTGAATAGCTGCGAGTGTTGAATTCTCAACATCGATTTGGGTTCCTAGGTTGCCTCTTTAGTGCCATGATGTTGTCAGAACACCTTTACAAGAGGAATTTGCTTATTCCTTAACTCTCTCACTTCTCTAGCTAGAATTTCCTTTGGCTCTTCATCATATGAGAAGTCTAGTTGGATTTTTATTTCTTGTAAGGGTAACACATTTAATCAGTACCTCCGTAGCATTGCGACATGGAATACATCGTGAAACTTAGATAGTTCTATAGGAAGAGTCAACCTATATACCACTGGTCAATCCTTTCAAGGATTTCATATGGACTAATAAATCTTAAACAAATTTTTCCTTTTTTCCTGAACGTTTACACGTTTCTCTAGGGCGAAACTTTTAAGAAAACTTTGTCACTTACCATATATTCAATATCTTTCCTCTTTAAATCAAAATATGATTTTTGTCTATCACTTGCAGCCTTCAATATTTTTTGAATAACCCTCATTTTCTCTTGTGTGTCTTTGATTATGTTAGGCCCAATCATCTTATTCTCAATCAATTATGTCCAACAAATCGAGGTTCTATATTTTCTTCCATATAATGCTTCATATGGTGTCATGTCTATACTGGAATAATTACCATTATTGTAGGGAAATTCCATCAAAGGAATGTATCCATCCTAACTGCCCAGAAATTCCATAATACATGCCCTAAGCATGTCTTCCAACACTTGTAAAACTCTCTCAGATTGCCCATCAGTTTGTGGGCGAAAGGCAATGCTAAAACTCAATTAAGTACCTAAAGTTGCTTGCAAACTTTTCCAAAACCTTGATGTAAATCATGGGTCTCAGTAAGAAAAAATTGATAATGGCACTCTATGTAGCCGAATAATCTGATTCATATACAACCCAACTAATCGATCCATAGAATAGTCAGATCGAATCGGTATAAAATGAGTTGATTTTATAAGCCTATCCACTATGACCCATACCGCATCATGTTTTCTTTATGTAAGGGGTAGACCTATAACAAAATCCATGGTGATTTTATCCCATTTCCACTGTGGATTTGGAATGGGATTCAATAGGCCAGATGGGACTTCATGTTCAGCTTTCACTTGTTGAGAAGTCATGCATTTGTACACATAGTCCACTACATCATGCTTCATTACTAGCCACCATTAATGTTGTTTTAAGTTCTGATACATCTTTTTACCCCCAGGGTGCATGGTGAACATAGTATTATGGGCTTCATGTAATAACTTCTTGTTTAAGTCCTTCACTGCTAGTACACATAATCTACTATTAAAGTACAGAATTCCCTCATCTTTCACTACAAAATCATTCTATTTTGCTTCTTACACTGCTTATACAATTTGTTGCAATTTGGCATCATCTTTTTGTGCATGTACTGTACCATCATATATCTTAAGTTATGACCCACTTTTAACTGAGCTATCAAAGCTCCATCTAGTGCAAATGTCCATTTACTATGCTATAATGAAAGTGTTGAAATAGACTTCCTACTCAAAGAGACCATATTAACTTTTCCTGGTTGGTAGTCAATTATGCATTCATAGTCTTTAAACAATTCTAGCTAACGTTGTTGCCTCAAATTTAGTTCCTTTTGTGTGAGTAGGTACTTCAAACTCTTGTAGTCTGTGTATAACCTACATCTTTCCCTATATAAGTAGTGCTTCCAAATTTTCCAAGCAAATACCACTGCTACCAATTCTAAATCATGTGAAGGATAGTTTTGTCCATGTAGCTTTAATTGCCTTGAGGCATGAGCCACACTTTCCCATCTTGCATCAATACACAATCCAGACCATTCCTAGAAACATCACTGTACATAGGATATTCTTTTCTAGGAGTTAGTTGTGTCAATAATAAAGCTTCGGTGAGCATCTTCTTTAACTGCTCAAAACTGACTTGGCTTCTATCATTCCATTCAAGCTTTGTTCCTTTCCATAGTAACTTTATGATTGGAGAAGCAATTACTAAGAACCCTTTGACAAAACATTGATAATAACCAACTAAGCCAAGAAAACTTCTCACTTCCTTCACATTCTAAGGCAACTTCCAATTAAGAATCACCTTAATTTTACTGGGATCTACCCTAATACCTTTCGAAGAGATGACATGCTTGAGGAAAGAAACTTCCTTTATCCAAAAATCACATTTGCTCAATAATTTCTTCCCTCTCAAAGTCTAGAGCACAATTCCAAAATGTTCAACATGTTCCTCTTCATTCCTTGAACAGACGAATATATTATCTATAAAAATCATAACAAATTGGTCTAGGAAGGGTTGAAACACTCTATCAATTAAATCTAAGAAAGCAGTTGATGCATTAGTTAGTTTGAAAGGCATGACTAAGAACTTACAGTGGCCATATTAGGTTTTTATACAGTCTTTGGAACATCTACATCTTTTACTTAAAGTTGGTAATAACTCGATTAAAAATTAATTTTGGAAAACACTCCTGAACCTTTCAACTAATCAAATCAATCTATTATTCTGGGCAATGGGTACTTATTCTTTATAGTCACCTTGTTCAAATGTCTATAGTCTATAAACATTCGTAGGGTGTCGTCCTTCTTTTTGACAAAAAATACTGGCTCTTCCCATGATGACACACTAGGTTAGATAAAACCCTTATCCAAAAGCTCTTGTAACTGAGTTTTCAACTCTTTTAACTCTGTAGGAGTCGTTCTATAAGGTGGCCTTAAAATAAGAGTAGTATCAAGTACAATTTTAATAGATAATTCTACCTCCCTCTCAAGTGGCAAACCTGGTAACTCTTCTAGGAACACTTCAAGAAACTCATTTACTACTGGTAGGTCTTGTAAATTCACCTTCTCCCTTTTTGAATCAAGTATTAAAGTCAAATATGCCTCATAACCCTTTCTAAGAAGTCATCTTACTTGTACGACTGATATTACATTAGTCAAAGGACTAGGTTGAATACCATGCACTATGGTTTTTGAACCATCAGAATCTTTAAGCGCAATTGTTTTCAGCCCATAATCAACTATAGCTTAGTGTTTGGACAACCAATCCATGCCTAAGATCAAGGCAAATTCATGGAAGTGTAGTTTTATTAGATTAGCAGCAAATTGTTTCCTATGGATCATAATAGGGTAGTCTCTATACACTCTATTTACATATACGCTATGGCCCAACGGACTAGTCACATGTATATCATAGGCTAGTCGATCTACTGACAGCATCCTATCATACACTCAAATGTATGAATGAGTGGAATCGGGATCTATCAATACATGCATATCAAGATTAAAGAGAGAGAAAGTACTAGCTATAACTTATGGGGTGTCTAGTTCCTTACGAGCCTTCATAGCATATGCCTGTGCTTAACTGGCTGATGCTACAGGACGATCAATAGACTCAAATGTTGCACTTAAAATGGACCTAGACTGGCCTGGTCCACCTCTACCTCTACCTCGGCCTCTAGATGTCATAGGTGTATTGGATGCCCCTCTGCCCCCTAGGATGCTCTAATATGTCCCAAGCCTTGTGGACAATTAGCCATCAATTGATCTGTAACACCCATATTTAAAATAAGCTCCAATCAACCACCTGTATTTGCACTAATGTCTCCTAGTACAGAATGGCCACTCTAGTAGTCCATCTCCTTTTCTAATTGAAAAGTCTCTAGCAGTATTAGTTGTTGTGAACTGTCCTTGACGTCTTCCTATAGTGGCTTAGCTATAAACTAATTATGCTGGGGACATACCCTGCAGTTCTTAGGTTCTGTTACCTGAAGATGAGTCACCTCTAAAGAAACTCCTCCTTTGTTTCCTTTCTCTCTTAGCTATCTCTTATTTCTCTACTCTGATAGCTACTTCAACCAGTTGATAGTAGCTCACCTATTGTAGAGAAGTTATTACCAGTAGATATTCTTTGATGGAATCATTTAATCCATCCTCAAATTGTTGACACTGGAAGGCCTCTGTGATATATGTTCAATTGTTGATAAAATTAATGATACAAAAATGCTTAAGATACTCACTTTAATTTATATATGATTCTAGGAACATCTTGGAAGCAAATAAATTAAAGTGAGTCAAAAGCAGTACATTTGAGTTGTTTTCTGAAGATTAATTTTCACTTGTTTTCATGGATTAAGAAGAAGAAGATTAAAGGGAGAGAAGACAAGATAAAACATAAAAGAATAGGATAAAGAATAAAAACCATGGAAGAGGGCTACTGGAAATCAACACTCACGGTGCATGTTTTTACATGTTTGAACGTGAATTTAATGTATACAACAAAGGATGACGGACGACTGCAACAAGTAAATAAAGGAAAATATCAAAACGACAGTAGATGGACCAAGACGCCAGCAGCTAGAAAACAAAAACGCACAACCCAAATGAGAAAAACAACAAAACAATATCATATAAGGAGCAAATGACGACGTACGACCCAATAAAATGTGGATGTAGAAAGAAGTAGTAGGAGGGTTTTATTTGTGTGACGTTTTAGATAAAAAAATAGAAGGATGGAGGCGTGAATAAGAGACATAACCCTGCTTATTAATTCGTCACATCATGGAATACTGGAGAGGGCTGGCGGCGAAATGGAGAGAATGACATGAGTGAATAACAGGAGAGAGTTTACGAGATAGGAGTAGAAGAGTGAATAGTATCTTGGTCCATCAATGTTTATTTGTCAAATCAATGAACAGTAGTTAGGAAGAGAGCTTGTGTAGTGAAGAATCGAAGGGGGTTTCGATTGTGGTAATTTTCATGAGGCTGAAGCATTTTCTTGTGAGAACCAGGAAAGGCTAAGTTTCCGACACCAGTTTGGAGGTGACATCGATGCCGACAACTCGAGTTAAGTGTATTTTTTTGTTTTTGTTGTTTCTTTCTCTCATTAGAAATTAATTGTGTTATTCTATGTTAATTGATTTGATGGTTTTGTGTATGGATAATCAGATTTTTGTTATTATTAAGTTATTTGTGAACGAACCCATTAGATATTATGAAAGGATGATTTTAATGCGTTCATTGAATCAATTAATTGAATACCTATTGCTAGATATAATCCATACTTGTTATGTTGAAATTGTTGGAGTTATGTAAATATAGTGCCTTAGAAAGCAAGTGTATTTACTTATAACTTAATTTTCTTCCAGTTACTTTTGTAATG
>JANQBM010000007.1:9521364-9532682 GCA_025594535.1 Erythroxylum domingense
GGTTTTGACTAAGGTCTCATCTAACTTAGATGGTCTTATACATTTAACTCATATATATATATATATATATATATATATATATATATATATATATATAGGGCAAACCCAAGCCTGCTCTACATGGATATGTTCGAACCATGAAAATATGATTTCTAGATTAATAGGTTAGTTTTAACTAGAAGCGTTAGTTTATTGGGCAAATCTAAGATCAACATGAACAGAGGCAAAGTTGGGTAGTGTACATTAGATGTACATGTGTCAAAAGTTGATAGCCCAATGAGTGTGCACACGTCAACAATTGATAGCACTAGATTCGATAGTTGCATTGGAGATGCAATTGGTATGATTGATACCTACTGATTAAACTAAGGTGGCATGTTAGGCAAACCCAAGGTCATTCTTAAGGATATTAGATATCGACCCACTAGGAGAATTTTTCTACGAGTTCTCCCAGATTTATATTGAGGGTTATGAATTTGTGAAAATAGTGGGAGCCATAATGAGTGTTATTAAAGTCCTTATAGACATGCATTTAAGTACATTCTAATTTTTCTTTATTTGACGATAGGTTGCTATTGTCCGAGTCAACACCATGAGTACTAGTGTGAATCTAAGATCATTGATGGAAGCTAACAAGTCGACTGGACCAAACTTCCTTAATTGACTTAGGAACTTGAGAATAGTTCTCAAGTTCGAGAAGCTTAGTTATGTCTTAGAAGACCCACTTCCTGATCCCCCTGTTGCTGATGCTTATGATGATGATCGAAGGGAATATAGGAAGCATCTCGATGATAGCGAGATGGCTAGTTATATTATGCTAGCCACTATGTCACCGGAGTTGTAAAAGCAGTACGAGGCTATGGATGTTCATATTATAGTTCATCATCTTAGGGAGCTCTTTGATGAGCAAGCAAGGTCCGAAAGGTTCAAGACTTTGTGATTGCTCTTCAGCACCAAGATGGTTGAGGGGACATCTCCAGTATAGTACACACTGAAGATGAATGGCTACATCGAGTAGTTAACCTCCTCGGGTTTTCTTTTGGATCATGAATTAAATATTGACTTAATTTTGACGAGTTTAACCAATAGTTACTCATAATTTGTGCTTAATTATCGGATGAAAAAGATGTCCAACACAATTCCCGAGTTGGTCAATATGATTAAGGTAGTTGAGCCATCTGTCTACAAGGACAAGGTTGTGATGCTGGTGGACTCTTCTGGTTCAAAGAAAAAGAGCCAAAAGAAGAAAAAGTCTACAAGGCTTAAGGAAGGTGTCAAGAAAGCAAAGAAGACTTCTTCGCAAGGAACTTGCTTCCACTGTGGCAAGGATGGCCACTGTAAGAGAAACTGTAAGGCCTATTTGGAGCCCTTGAAGTAGAAGAAGGCATCTAATGCCCCATCTACTTCTGGTATTTATGTTATTGATATTCATACTATTTTTGATAACAACATATGGGTATTAGATACCAATTGTGGCTCACACATTTGTACTGACATGAAGGGCCTCAAGAATAGTAGGTAACTCAATAAGGGAGAGTCAGACCTGCGAGTGGGCAATAGAGCAAGAGTTGCTGTATTAGCTGTAGGCACGTATGTATTGATGCTCTCTAGTGGGCTTGTACTAGAATTGGACAATTGTTTGTATGTACCTGCTTTGACTAAAAATGTAATGTCTGTTTCTAGTCTTAATAAAGTTGGATTCCATTTAAATTTTAATAGCAATGGTTGTTCAATTTATTTGAATGGAATATTATATGCTTTGGGTACATTGTGTAATGGTATATACATATTGGATATGTCTAATCCAGTTCTAAATATCAATAATAACAAAAGAATAAAACGAGATAACGTGAAATCATCTTACTTATGTCATTGTCGCCTTAGCCATATAAGTGAGAGATGCACATCTAAACTACACAGGTGTGGTAGTTTAAGGTCATTTGATTATGAATCATATGAAACATGCAAATCTTGCTTATTAAGCAAGATGACTAAGTTACCCTTTAAGGAAAAGGGTGAACGAACTAGTATACTTTTAGACCTGATACATACTGATGTATGTGGTCCAATGTCTATATATGTCAAAGGTGGTTTCATATACTTCATTACCTTTATCGATGATCATTCTCGATATGGGTATGTGTATCTTATGCGATACAAGTATGAAGTCTTTGAAAGGTTCAAAGAATTCAGAAATGAAGTTTAGAAACATCTTGGGATAATTATTAAATTACTTTGATCAGATCGAGGTAGTGAATACTTAAGCCAAGAGTTTTTGGATTATCTTAGGGACAATGGAATATTGTCCTAGTGAACTCCAACTTACACACCACAACACAATGGTGTGACTGAGAGGAGAAACTGAACCTTGCTAGACATGGTGAGGTCTATAATGGGTTTAGTGAATTTACCAAAATCCTTTTAGGGGTGCACTCGAAACTTTTGTTTATATATTAAACAAAGTCCTATCCAACTCAGTTGATGTTACTTTATATAAGATATTGACTAACAATAAACCCTATCTTTCTCATATGAAAGTTTGGGGTTGCCCTATTTATGTGAAGCAGATTTAGTCAGATAAGCTCGAAGCTAAATCTGAAAAGTGTCTATTTGTAGGATATCCTAAGGAAACTATAGGATATCGGTTCTATAATGTTTCAAAACAAAAGATGTTTGTTTCAAAATATGTTGTTTTTTTAGAAAAAGAGTTTCTTCTAAGAGAAGACAGTGGGAGCAAAATTAAACTTGTGAAAGTTCAAGATGATCAAACAGACGCATATCAACTGCCTGGACCCTAGACTATTGTTCATAAAGATGAAACAATAGTTGAACCTTCTCTCACACAAGAAGTTTGTAGGTCAGGTAGGATATGTCATATTCCTG
This sequence comes from Erythroxylum domingense, assembly GCA_025594535.1. Classification (NCBI taxonomy): domain Eukaryota; kingdom Viridiplantae; phylum Streptophyta; class Magnoliopsida; order Malpighiales; family Erythroxylaceae; genus Erythroxylum; species Erythroxylum domingense. The sequence goes on from JANQBM010000007.1 coordinate 9,524,248, forward strand.
AGAGATACGGATTTCTCATAAGTGGACTAAACGACGTATTGCTTATAGAAGATGACGAGCCTACTACCTATGAAGAGGTTCTGAAGAGTTCAAAATCTAACAAATTCCTTCAAGCTATCAAATCTGAAATGGATTCCATGTATGAAAATCAAGTATGGAATTTGGTTGTCCAACTTGAAGGGATAAAACCTATAGGATGCAAATAAGTTTTCAAGAAGTAAAATGACATGGAGGGTAATGCAGTTACCCATAAAGCTAGGCATCAAAGGCAAGGTATTGACTATAAAGAAAAGTTTAGCCCAGTAGCTATGCTTAGATCCATTAAGATACTCCTAGCCATTGCCGCTCATTATGATTATAAGATATGGCAAATGGATGTGAAGACAACTTTCCTTAATGGAAACCTAACCGAGGATGTGTATATGACAGAAATCCATTTATGGATTGAAGCAAGCATCTAGGAGTTAGAATATTTGATTTGATGAGACAATCAAAGAGTTTGGTTTCTCATAAAATATGGATGATACATGTGTGTATAAGAAGGTTAATGGGAGTGCAATTGTGTTCTTTGTACTATATGTGGATGACATAATGCTAATAGGAAACAATGTCTCAGCTTTGCAATCGGTAAAAATTTGGTTAGCTAAGAACTTCTCTATGAAAGACCTTGGAGAAGCAACTTATATTTCGGAGATAAGGATCTATAGAGATAGATTTAAGAGGTTGCTTGGTCTTTCTCAGTCTACATACATAGAGAAGATGCTAAAGAGGTTTAGCTTAAAGCAGTCCAAGAAAGGTTATCTTCCTATGGTACATAGGATTACACTCTCTAAATCTATGTGTCCAAAGACACAATATGAGAGGACTCGCATGAATTTAATTCCTTATGCTTTGACTATAGGGTCAATCATGTACACTATGTTATGTACTAGACTCGATATATCGTATGCTTTAAGCGTTATGAGTAGATATCAGCCGAAACATTGGGTGGCTGTGAAGAATATCCTTAAGTACTTGAGAAGAACTAAAGATGTATTCTTAGTATATAAAGAAGGTAATCTTGTGGTAAGCGGGTATACTGATGCCAGCTTCCAATCTGATAGGGATGACTCCAGCTCCTAGTCTAGATATGTATTCACACTAAATGGTGGTGCAGTTAGTTGGAAAAGTTTCAAAGAAGAGACGACTGCTGATTGAACGACAGAGGCAGAGTATATTACAGCTTTAGAAGCTACAAAGGAAGCAGTTTAGATCAAGAAGTTCATCATGAAACTTGGTGTGGTTCTGAGCATTGCTGACCCAATGCAGTTGTATTGTGACAACAACGAGGCTATAGTGTAGGCGAAGGAACCGAGGTCTCATCAAAAGTCCAAACATATACTCAGGCGTTACCATTTGATTAGAGAGATCATTGGTAAAAATGATGTCAAGATAGAGAGAGTTCTCACAGATCAAAATATAGTTGATCCATTGACTAATCCTATTTTCCAAAAGAGTTTTATGTCACATGTACACTCCTATTGTATTATATATCAAGGTAATTAGCTTTAGTGCAAGGGGTAGTTTGTTAGAGAAGTGCTCTAAAGGCAATCACCTTTAACACTTATTGTACAAATAATTTTATGATTAATAAAGGCATTTTTCATTATTTCGATGTTCATACGTTTATGGATTTGATGTTGATCTTAAATTGATTTAATGAAGTCGTTGATACAAAGGATAACATGGAGAAAATCATTATGAGATCATGATAATGAGATTCCTATTATGTGTAATTATGTTAGTATCTAAACTTTCCATAATCATAAGATTAATGAGATGGGATATCAGTAATCCAGATAGATTAATGCATGTTATATTCCTTGATTAGATTAAGCAGTAGATATCATAATCTGTAGACATGAGTTGTTTAGAGCTAACATATGGATGCTTACTGAGGGTAGTAAGTACATTGAATTGACCTACTATAAGACAATCATATTGATATTTTATTATAATGTCAATAATAGTCTTATCATAGCAATGGTGCAAGTATCCTTTGACTTAAGGCGCTCAAGAATATCTTGGATACTGATCCTATATTTTGACTCCATTTATCGGTACCTTTAAGGGGTTACTTATAGGGTGCTGATTGGCTACAGCTTGAGGTATTCAGAGGTAATTGAGTAGCCAATAAAAGATTCACCACTCCTGATAGAAGAAGATGACACCCACGGCCTCTTATCAGGGTCATTACTCATGAGTCTCTGGCCAGAGCAGATTTGTGTCATGAAGAGAGTCTTCAATAATACATAGAGTAATGAGATCCTTATGACAAGATCTCATATCATATGGACTATATGTGACGTAGTCAGTCCAGTGGGAGTTGACACTTTGACCATACTCTGAACTAAGTGGGGAATAGATAGTGAAAGGACAAATTGCAAGGCAACATTGTGTATGGAAAGGTTCGTAGTCAAACAACTGACTTTTTGGTTAATTAGGGGTCATGATGTGTTGCTAGATACCGCTCTTGATTTTCTTGAATTAAGTGTTAATTCAAGTAGCTAACATAACCAGGAACCTAATGGGTCACACACATAGGAGATCCGAAGGATGAGTAAAATGATCTTGAATGGTGATTCAAGATATGAGAGAGTGTTTCAAGATTGTATCGCGATATGATCATGGTAGAAAACATTGCATGGAATGGATTATAAACAAGTGTTGGTGGCTTTTGTTAATGCACGCTATTCATGGTCATTAACTTCCCATAACTTCCATTAATGCATGTTATTCATGGTTATTAATTTCTCATAACTTCTATTAATGCATGCTATTCATGACTACTAACTTCCCATAACTTTCCATTAGTGATAGGGGTTATGGAAGGCTAAATGGTGCAAAAAATTGAGATGATTTTTGTGCATCTTATGTAAGACACAAAATGAAAAAATAGGTTCTTTTTCTTACACACACACACCTTTTTTGTCTAACTCTCTCAAGAGTTCTTGTCTTTGCTAGCACAAAGAAAGAATTCTAGCCATCTCCTAGTGAGGTTTCATCCTTCTATCTTTATATGGACTTTCATTAGAGACGATTTGTGTTGATCGTTGTGGTTTACGACTGCCCAATGTGGAGAAGATTAAAGAACGAAAGAGATCGTCAGAAAGGTATGTAGACTTCTTACATTTCATGTTTTTGTTTTTCTATATCTATATACATGAGTAGATCTGGTTTTTAAGGTTCCGTTTTGTTTTCTCTATGTATATTCGATATGTATTATGTATGAGATGCATGATTGGAACCTAACAAAAAACACACTCTAACACCTAGAAAATAAACTATATTTTTCACCTATCACTTTATTCAAAAGTTTAGAATGGGAGTTGAGTGAAACCTTAAGTTAAGTGAGTGATTTTATTACTAACTTTTGCATACAAATTAAACATGACTCAAATTTGAAATAGAACTATATTTAAAGATAAGGAAGTTAGAAAAGAAGAAACAATGATAACAGATCAAGTGTCATTCATAAATGTTATTCAAAGTTAATTCGAGCAACTTATATGGTAATTTGGTGAAGTTATAACGCACATAAAGATGTCGTAATTGAATTACAATGTAAGCCACTTCCAACTATTAAAATGAATGATATTAAGGCGAATAAAGAGTTGAGGGAGCTACCAACTACTTAGAGTAGGTAAATCTAATGGGTCGTAGAGGAAGAAGAGAAGGAGAAATGAGAAGATAAGGAGGGGAAAGGTTTGCTGTATGATACAAAAAGGGAGTATAGCAAAAGAGTGTATAATAACGGGGGAAGTATCGAGATGGCAATACAACCTTTATAAGGAAAATAGATATAGATGCATACCGAGAGTGAGAGAAGTGAGTGAAGTTAGTCTTTAATTATTATAATGTTTTAGAAGAGAAAAAAGGTTACTAGTTGCCATAAAGTTTAGCGACTTTGTGATGCATTAGTGATATTAATAAATTCTCACTAAGAGGAGGAACTGAGTGTCACCTATTATAAATTAGGATTAGAAGAAGTTGGATGAGGAAGTGATTTGTGTTAAGTTCTTATTATAATAAGCTCTATCATATATTGCAAATGTGAACTCAAGACTTTTAAGATTATGCAAGAGTAATCTATGGAGATAGAGGTTGCCACGGCTAGGGAAAAAATGGGCAAGATAGGGAGGTGATAATGACTCAATTTATTTGTAGGCTAAAATCCAAAATTGATAATGTTATAAAAATTCACCATTATATAAAGTTGGAAGATATATGCATATGGTTATAAAGGTAGAGAGATAGCTCAAAAGGAGGCTTGCTAACTGTTTTAATGTGTCTAGTGCATGTTCTTTATTAAAGAGGAAAACTTAGAACAAATGCTCTAAGGTTTCTCCATGATAAAAAGCATGCATGAGGCTCTAAAAAGGATGAAGCTTTAAGGTTTCTCCCTAATTCTATTCTTTTTTATATTAAATATGCCATCAAGGTTTAGGTGTACAATATGATCATAAATAAGAGAAGTTGTACTAATATGGTTAGTGTGAAATTGGTGAAGAAATTAGGATTGTTAACTATGAAAAACCTTAAATCCTATAATCTACAAAGGTTTAATAAGAGTGAGGAGGTTAAGGTAACAAAATAGGTGTTGGTTTTTTTCTTGATTGGAAAGTATAAGGACAAGATGAAGTGTGATATAGTTCCCATTTAAGTAAGACATTCTTTTGGGATGTTCCTAAAAAAAGGACATATGTAACATGTACAAGAATATGTATTCCTTCTTCATGAATGAAAAACTGAGTACCATATCTCTATTATCACCTAAGTAGTATTATGAATACCAACTCAAGCTACATGAAAGTGAGCATGAAGAATTAAGGGGAAGGAAGTGAGAGCAAATGCTTGGGAGTAATTCAAGTATTTTAGGGAAGGTGAAAATTAAAGGCAAACATAAGACAGAAGGAGTGAATTTGATAGTGAGATAGTGGGACGTGAGAAAAGCATTATTGACTAAGCACCAAATACTTTTTTAATGTTATAAACGAAGCTACTAATTTAAGTATAAATCATTTTGTAGAGGAAAAATTATGAGAATCTGGTATCAAGTCAAGCTATATAAGTTTCTACATATATAAGGCAGGAAGAGGGGCTTAAACGACTTATAAAAGGTTTAAGATAATTATCGAAATATGCTAAAGATGTGTATTTATATAACATAATCAACATCGGACACCAAAGTAAACTAACATTGATTTTTTGTTAGGTTGCATTCTGAAGAAGCAAAAGTAAACTGATTCTAGTTATAGATTAATAAAATGGCCAATTTTTGCTAAATCATAAGTAGCAGTTTAACATTGAAGGGTCAAAAAGAAGCCTCTTCTCTGATTTCACAGCTCTTCATCTTGAAACATACTTTAATCTCTTTAATTTTTTTAATCTAGTATGTTATTTCAATTAAATTTCTTAAAAATTTTAAATTTCACTTCAATCTCTTTTATATTGTTATATATGTGTATATATTGAAGTGACAAGCACCATTGATTTAATCTTATAAAAGAGAATCGAAATAGAATTGACCTTGGACTAGAACCAAACTCATTCAGAGAAGTTCTTATTGTGGTGTATAATTGTTCTTTTACTATTTGTACTAACTTCAATTCTCTTTTCTTAGGCTTTTTGAGTTTGCTTACAGGTTTTCATATTGTTCCATAATACGCTCAACTAGATATCCTTTATCTCTCTCTCAACGACATTCTCAAACACTTCACTGTCATTTGCTTGTCTCTCCTATTTGCTCTTCCTTTATCTAATTTACTACCTTTTTCATATGTCCTTTTTTTTATTATAATAACTATTAACAGAACTCAAATTTATCAAGTTACAAGTTAGACACCACCATGCATCATGCTTCAACGATTAGTAAAGAATTTAGTCCCATCTTTGTTTGTGGCCCAATTCGCTCGCTTTCCTCTTAATGCAACAATTCAGATTGTAAATTCGAATGGGAACCCATCGTTCAAGTCAAATTATTTGCTTTTTAAGATTTCCAATTGTAATGAGACGTGGAAATTTATTTCTTAGTTGAGTTCTTTGAGTATGTTGGTCATGTTGTTATTTAAGTTATCCATTTTTTATTTTAATTGTTCTATTAATGAAATTTTGTTTTCTTATTAGCTAAGTTTTTAGTGAAGACATATTCTTATGTTAATGTTGATTTATTATTAGCTTAATTCTATTATTGATGAGGTGGAAGAAACTAGGTTTAGTTTTGAGGCTAATCTCTTTTCTTTTACATGTTATGAAATTTATACCTGTTACTTCACATTATTGGTAAATTAATTAAATTAAAATTTTATATCTTAACATGGCATGTGTTGGTCTAGATTGTTTATATTTATTTCCTATTAAAAATTTGAAGTTGTAGTTTGAAAATAAATATAAATATTTATGCTTCTTTATATTTTATTAATTAAAAAACCTGATTAATTTAATTGGAATAGTTTTTTTTGTTCATTACCCTTTATTTACTAAAATCATGAAAATGTTTATGAAACTTTATCTACCCCCAAACCTTATGTTATAAATGCTAGTAGTGGCATACAAGGCTAAAATGGAATCCATAAATATCAATCATGGATATAAGGTTTTTGAGGATTGTTAACTAAGATGAGAAGTCATCTTTATAGTATACATGATGGTATGTATAAAGTTCACAAACAATTATAAATCTTTTTAAAGTAAAGGAGAAAATTATATAAGCCTTATGCATATATTCTAAATTAACGATAGGATAAGTATCTTACTCAAAAGATCCACTTAATAACTTGCTTTCTCAATCCTCTTAAATAATAGAAATGCATGAACAAATATTGATAATATGGGTGGTACTTTTAATGTCCTTGAATACAAAGATATTTTCTCTAACAAAGAATAGTCAAAGGTAGAAAATGAAATGAAAATATATCATGAAAGTTTACAGAGCCTTGCTAGATTATCTACAATAAAAGAACTTATAATGAAAAAATGCAACATTGTAAGTTTTCATACTTTTAATTGTTTTCTTTACTTATTAATAATATATTTTTAATTTTTATAACTTTTAATTTGAAAAATAGATGAGCAGTAGAGATTAGTTGATTAAAGTTCTTCAATGTTAAGAAATTATACCATTGGATTACTTAGTCAAATAACTTATACATTAGGTTTTAAATATAATTAGAGCGTTTTCTAACATATTAGTATGAAGGAATGAAATTGTTTGGAACATCAAAGACTCTATGATCAATATGCATTTTATTTATTCAATTTAATTTTTAAAGTAATTCTACTTTTTATTATTAATTTTATAATTTTTGTATTATGTATTCAGAGTATTAGTAAGAAAAGAACATATAATCCAATTGATATTAATTTTATTGATCATATTGATTTTTAAATTGAAGAAGAAGAACCATCACTTGATCTTAATTATAATGAACTTAAAAAAGAGATTTATAAACACATTTGTTACAAAAAATAAATTAAGAACATCTATTGATAGGTAGTTAATATCTTATTTTAATTATATCTAAACATTAAAATTATAATGTCTTACAATAAAAGTAATTTCACACATTACTGATTTTAATTTATTTAATGCACTAAAAGATGTTGATGTAAATACTTTAGGTGAAAGCGTGGTTATATAAGTCTTTAAATAGTGTTGAAAATTTTGAAAATTTTTTTATGATAGTGAGACACATCCTCCATCAAGAATACAATTTTAATTGTTACTATTATTTTATTTTTATGTTAAATTCAATTTTGGTTTGTATTATTAGATTTATTGTTAATTGATTATATATTAACAAATATTAATGTGTTCTTTTTATTTTAATAAGATATTTAATTTTCTAATCGTATCTTTAATTCTTATTTACTATACATTAGTTATAAATATATCAGGTTTATGACAGGTTAAACTTTTAATCTTTTATTTTACTGATTTGATATTCAATCTAATTTTTAAAATATTAAAATAGTAATTTATTAAGATACGGACAAAATTGTGCTTATAGTGTTCGTATGGTTGCTATCTCTGGTTTCTGGAGACGGAACGGAACAGAAATTTGAAGACAGAACGGAACAAAAACTGGAGACAGTGAGCTGTTTGGTTGTGGTGGACAGAACAGAAAAAACTGTCTCCGTCTCGAGGACAAAATGTGTTTGGATGTAGTGGATAGAATGAAAAAATTGTGGCAATGACGAAAATGCCCCTGATCCTTAAGATGATTAAAAATATGTAATTCATTGATAAGTTTATTACGAATAATTTGTTTTAATTAAAAAATTGACAAATAATAATAATAACAATTTCAATCAAACATCGAATAATAATAATAATAATAATAATAATAATAATAATAATAATAATAATAATAATAATAATAATAATAATAATAATA
>JANQBM010000007.1:9538699-9555083 GCA_025594535.1 Erythroxylum domingense
TATCAGCCATATTGAATCCCCTGTTTCTCTTCCTATGCTTACGAGTATAGACCTTACTCATTAGAGGCCTATCAATATCACTTAATTTTGATGTTGAGAGTAAGTTCAAAAAATGATGAATTGTACTGTTTACTTCTAAACCTTCTATTTGTCTTTCACAGTCAGTTTGATTATGATATTTGATTAATCTCTTAACAGATCCAGACAAGCCTGTTTGTGTTGTTACAGGATTGCCTGCCAAGTAAGTTCTTGTCTTTTAGTGTTATAGTAAGTTACTGCTTGCTTTTCCTTAAAACATATTTTCCTTTGATTGATTTCCTTTTCATTTTATTTCTTTTTCATTTTTCATTGAACTGCTAGTAAATCAAAATGTGTTAGGTTAAATAAACTGAAAACACAATAGTCTACTGATGAATTTGGGACAAATGGATAAATGGTGCTTATACTTGTTTAACTATCAAATTACGTTCCTTATGTTTTGTTTTCCAACATTAATTCCAAGATATTTCAATTTAGTGCTTCCATCAAACAACTCCCCTTGCCTTGATGGAAAAAAGTGAAATTGCTGTAAGGCTGCTAAGTGTCTTAAGAAAGTTTTGATCTGCCACCTTTTAGCTTTGTTGATAACCATGCTTTTCAATTGTTTGAATTGGTGTAGCTGCATCATCTTTAATTTGAGGACAATGATTAGAGTTAAAAAGCAGGTCTTTATGGAATGAGGGTGCATAGGAGTGAAAACCATTTTCAATGAGGTCTATGAGTGTTGATCCCCAACTTGGTTTCCAAGAATGGAAGAATATTGGAAAACCACTGTTACATTCTCAAATAGAAGATTGTCTGAGCCAACATTCTACTCATAGTTAATAAAATTTGCGTGGAACCTTCGGTTTGAGCCAAATGTGCTCAAAATTGAAACAAGTTAATAAGATATCGGAGTAACTATGCTTCGCTGATGAGACAAACAATTGATAGCATCATTCATTTTGGGCCAGCTATCTGGATACTTGTGCCAACTATCTGATACTAGTTCCAGTTTGCAGTTATTCCCTTGTTTACTCTTATTATTGTTAATTAATTGGCATTGAATTTTTCATCAGTTTTTTATAGGGTATCGACTTAAGTATTAGATGGAAATTGTTCATTAAACAGCACATGGAATAAAAAAAATTTCTACTTTATTTTATTCAAGAATTGCGGAAGCAATGAATTCTCATGTTTCTACTATGATCATATGTTTTAGATACCGTGAGCCTAAGACAGGGCTACCTTATGCAACAAAAGAAGCTTTTGAAATTATTCGTCAACGGTATGTTTTCTTGTCTCTTTCTTGTTCTTGATTGATATTTGAGAAATTTGCTGGATAATTCATGACTTTGATGTATGATGAAGAAAGAGAAAAGAGGGAAGTCGTCGAAATTAAGGAAAGAGATTTCTGGATTGGAGAGTCAGCCCTCTTATATATATATATATATATTTGGAAAGTGAATGAAAGATTTGATTAAAACTCTCGCAAAAGCTATTACACCACTTGAATGTAGCCCTCTTATATAAGTTACTAGTACATTACTACAATGTTTTATTTTTTCGTCACTCAACAGTTTTTTCTCTTAGTATTTTATACCTTAATGTATGCCTGCTAACATATTATTGCATTGTAGCTTACTTTTGAAATAGAGATAGGACCTCAAAGGTGATATGAAGCACACTTCTGCTTAGGCATCTTGTTTATAAACGAGATAAATTCATGTGCTGTTGCCTTTGGTAATCTGTTGAGTTTTTTCACAAACTATATTGTGTAGTTAGTGAGACAACAAAATGTCCTGAATCTGCTTCGAATCTTCAAATTTGTCAAGGAGTTTTATTTACTGTTCACAAATGTGATTTAGAAGCATGTCAATTTTTTTTTTGGTATACCAAACTGGTTACAAGATAAACTTTTCAGACTGCATCTACCGTAATACCAGCTACCAAATTGTATTTTGCTCCCTATCTATTTGATCTTCACTATCTATGTGTGATATGGAATTTTGTTTACCGTTTACGAATGTGATTCTCAAGCATGTAAATTCATTTTCGTATACCAAAGTGGCCACAAGATATCATAATCTCTCTAGACTGCATCTACCGTAAGTCCTAGCTACCTCATTATCTTTCATTATCTGTATGTGATATGGAACAATTTGAAGATTAACTTGTGCTTCTAACTTGCTAACGTTGGTAGTCATGCTAATAAGAATTATCCACTTGATCATTCATCGTGGCATATGCTGTATATAACCAATATTTATTGGGGTTGAAGTTTTGATCTGGAATGGAGTTTAAAGAGCTTAATTGTACTAATTGTACTAGGATTTAGTTTAGCTTGTGTACAAGTTCATGGGTTAAATTTTGCTTCTGCTTATTAAATTGTATTCTTACATCAGAGTGACATCTAAATACAAAGTCACACCTTTTCATATTGTGACTATTCGATCAGTTGCATTGCTTTACATCTAATTTACTCATTCAGTCTTGCAGCTTTTAATTCCTTCTTAACAAATTTCTTGGTTGTGTTCCCAGATTTGCAGAAGAAAACAAAAATATTAGAAAGCAAATGGAGATGGGCGCATTAGTCAGTTCACTAGATGGGAATGGATTCTTAAGGAAGAGGGAGAGAACGCCAATTTCAAAACCAAGCAAAATCACGTACTTTCCTTATTTCCTAAGGACTCCAATTGTAGATGTCGACTCTTCAGAATAATACGTTTCTAATGTTTGGAAATACTCAAAAAAATTAAAAGGCACTCCTTTTTTAGATCCATCATTGGTTTATTTAGCATGATCAATTTTATTGAAGTGATGGGATATTCAAAAAATTGACACTAGTATTAGAAAAGAAAAGAAAGAGCTCCAATGAATAATTTTTTATGTAGTTGAAAGATGTGATGCAAAATTGACTTCAAATGTTAATTGAAATTTAAAAAAATTTTGAAAATTTTGCATCAGTCTTTATATTTTTTAAAATTTTCAGTACTGACCGGTATATGATCGGTACCGGTCGGTATTTATATCCGGTACATAAGTACCCCAATTTAGTACTGGAATTTAGCTGCCATGGTACTGGTATGGTACGAAATTCAAAATGTTGGTGAGAGTAGAGAGTGGAGACTACAGAGAGCAACGAGCATCACTTTTTTTGCATATAGAAACATTATATTTAGAGTTGTAATATTAAAATTAAAGGAATATTAAGCAGATGCTAAATAGGTAATACATAATTAAATGTACTTTTATCATCAAATATTTTATCAAAATAATATCCACTTAATGAGTATGCGTATGTGTACAACTAGTCACCTCTGCATCAATACCAGTGATTGTATTAATATATAAATTAGAAAAACAATATAAGGTAAGAATGATAATATGAAATTGATACATCAAAAATAAAGGAGTTTACTCTCAATATCTTCATCATCTAATTAACTTTAGACATATATAAGGGCTTCTATAGTACTAGGATAAAATTGAGCATGATGAGTACTAATAACCCCATGATTAGTACTAATAACCCGATCACCAATGCTAAAAATATACTTCGAAGAAACAGTAGATAATGAAACTATTAATAGGTCTCGTGCAATTACTTGTATGACCGGAAAATTATTTCAATGACTTTCCCACCATAATAAGACATTGAATTCCATACCTTTAATTTCAACCACATAATTTGCCATTAAATATTTGTCTAACTCCATCATATTATGCGAAATCCTAACATTTTTTTCTTTAATGAATTTTGTAAGTGAAAGTAACAAATTGGTCTTTGAAGATAAGCTCCAATATGAAACTAAAGCTGAAGAACATTTTGAACCATTACGATCCCGATTCCAAATTTTATCCATTCTAAGATGATAATCCTTAAAAAAATCATACCAGAATTGTTTAATGATATCTACATGCTCTTGAGCTCGATTACCTTATTATATATAAGATTAACCTCTACCATCTTATATCTTAGGTCCAACACATATCTGATTGCAATAATATGTCCAACTATATATCAATAAGAATTTAACTTCTTCATTATCTGCTCAACCATAACTCAAATAATCTCATTGGAATCAAAAATCCAATTGGATAAAGCTTTTTTTATCTCACACTTAGTGCTAAAGAAGTAGTGTGAAATTAGATGTTTTGTTTTTGAGAACAATTATGTTGATATATAAAATAATTCCAACTTTGTAAAAGATTCTCTAACCAACTCAAATTATTCTTCTGTAGGCATGCATTTGTATTTAAAATCTCTTTGTCTCACTCTGGTAAACATCTCAATGTATTGGATTCCCTAGTTCAACATTTTAAAGGTTGAGTTCCATTTAGTTGGAAAATCCAAAAGTAACTTTTTCGTATTCTAAATGTATAATAATTGTGTAATTTTTTCAAATTTCTCAACTCTTTTAGGTGTTACACTCTAATATACTACACTATTTTGAATCAAATATATTACTTCTTTTATCATCTCCAACCCATCATTTACAATCAAATTCAAGATATGCAAAAAACAACGCATATGGAATAATCTTCTATCAACCAACAATGTAGCACCTCACTCTCGCAAGACACGTACCTCACATCTTGAGTGATGTTCGAGAACATACCCCGCGAGGGTGGCATGCTAGCATAGTCAGTCAGTAAAATCTCGTTACAATTTTTCTTAACACACATATGTGGAAATCAATAATCAAATTGGGTTTATTCTTTTCTTTAATAACTTCAAAATCACATTTTATTATTATTACACTCAAGATCAATCTTATTTACCAACCTTTCCACTTATTACAAAACAGAAATATTCAAATATACATGTTACAATAATTGTAAAAGACTCAATTCAATATAAAAATAAGAAAATATTAATGCAGATGCGAACTGATCCCGACCTTTTTCTTTGACTTGAATGCAGTGGCTATACTCCAGTTTGTCTAACTGGAGTGACTTTTCTGAGCCTGAAAAATATTGCAAATTTTGGATGAGTTTTGAAAACTCAATGAGTGACCATCTTCGATGGTTCACTTGATCACATAACGCATACAATTCATATAATCACATAATTCACATCATTTCGTTAACAATCATTTATCACCGCATATCACTTGATCGTTCATTTCACATTTCATATTCAACAGATATCATATTCAGAATACATTTCAATCAGTTAACACACGTATTATATGTATATACAGTGTTTATAAGACTCACTTTCTTTTATTATTGTTGTGGCCGAGTGCCTTTTTTTTATTAGCCCATATCCCTTGTGGATACTGAGCTGTATCAGATAATGTCCCATATCCCTTTGTGGATACTGGGTACATTCACAACTGAGCCTGAGGCTCTGATCACAGTCTGAGATTTAAACTCTTTTTCACATTCTGAGCTTTAAGCTCTTTTTTCGATAGCTACTCTAGTCACAACAGCCTTTATGTTTCATGCATTCATATAATAAAATGCATCACATATATTCAGTCAATTAAAAGTGCTCAAAATGCTACAATCATATTCACCTTCACATGTCATCAGACCTTAGTCCGACATTCAACATTTATGTTTAGGATACACATATTTCATTCAAAAACACATTCACATTTTTCTTCAGAACTTGATCCGGCATTCAACATTTAAGTTGAGAAAACACATATTTCATCAAATTCATATACAATGAGCACTTCTAATGTATTCACATTTATCAAACTCCTCGGACCATTAATGTCCGGAATTATCTCAATCACAATCAAATTCACATCAGTAGTAATTCAATGCAGAAATTGAAAACAGAACAAATAATGAAATGAGACCATCTAGGTCGACTCACAGTACACTTTAGATTAACATTTACTTCCAAGATCTGGAAACGTCTGGATACCGACATTTTATCCTGCACATCAATATTATGTAATACATACATTGCACAATCTTAAGTATTCATTATTACACAAATGTGTATATGGACTACGTACAATGCATGCTTAATGACAATCTAGGATATCACTCTATTATTCTCGTCATGTAAACATTCATATTTCCAAACTCAAATAAGTATCATTTATACTAATGGTTTATACCTCAATAAAAAAAGTAAAAATCGAAATTCATAATTCCTTGGTCAATTCAGATTATTTTTATAACAACTTTCGAGTTAACTTACCTTGTTCTTTTTGACTAATAAAATGAAGTAATTTGAAGATACTTTCTTCTACAAAATTGTTCTCCTATCTCTTAAGTTTCTAATGACACCAAGATCATGCAATTTGGTTCAGTATTCTATGAGTTATACTCAAAATACTACAGACTGAGCATATTTGAAACTTTAGCTTGTACCTGATCATACCGTCAACTTGTAAAACTCATATCTCTCATTGCTATTTTCTCAATTACCAAAATTTAGGATTCTAACCTTTAGTATAGAAACGGGATGTCACAAACAAGCTCCCAACCGGTATCTTATTCTTCAAAATTTTAATTGTATCATTATTTGTACTACAATTATTGACTGTTATGGTGGACAATTTATTGTTGATATTACAATATATCAAATAGTCTCCCAACACGTTTTCCAACCTTGTGTTTGTATGTGGTGTCAACATATAAACAGACCTATTATGTATAAATATGAAAAAAATTTAATCGATAACAATATTAAAGAATATAAAGTGCTTTAAAATTTTATTACGAAGAGCCTGTCATTATCAACATAATGTGTCGTCACCACCATATAACCCTTCTTATAGTTATGAACTGTCTACATATCTATTGTAATGGCCATCCATCCTTCAATATTAAACAATGTTCTTAGAATTTATTTCTTCGTATCATTGTATATCTTCATAATATCCTTTTTCAATGTACTCCAAGTTGAAACCTTGAAAGTCTGTTGCATTGAGTTACAAAACATCCTAAATCTTTTGGTATCAACTATAGATAGTGGATGCTCATCACCAATTACCATAGAAACAATACAAAATCTTGAATTGTTGCTGTTATAAGATGTTGTAGTCATTTCATTCTTCCCTCTCATAAACTTAGGGGTCAAACATTTTTGACCTCCTACTATGGTTTTCTTTCTATTACATAAATTCACATGTCTCTTTGAATGAGAGGTTCCACCTTTTGAGTTGGAAATTAGCTTTGATTTGGGCCATTCAAGAAGATAAGATCACATGGAGAAGAGATGGAGAGATGGGATAAATTATACCTATATACATGCTGACGTAAATAATCCAAAACAAAGCCTTACATTGAAAGAAGGGAAAGATAGTAGGCAAACGACATTGAGGTGGAGGAGATGAAGCAATATTAATAATGGTAATTTAGAACAGTTGTAAAATCATACAAAAAGGAACAAGAAAATAGGTAATGGTGTATATTTTTACTTGAGATCATCACAAAGACCATTGAATTGGGATCCATGCTATGAGATAGATGTTCTAATGAGCTTATCACTTAAAAATAAGTTAATGATATTTGGAAATCATGGACTTTCTTGCTGATACGATACCATATCTTCTTTGGCTATATGTAAGCTTAATCTATTGCATAAACATAATCAAAATAATTCTTTAATCTAGATCTCAAAATTCTGTGTTTTACATCAAAGTAAAAATATGAAGTACATACCTTGATCCATAAATCAATCTTGATTAAGACAAAATCTTTAAAGTGATTGAATATGAGGAAACTTGTTTGTCTTCTCTTTTCCTCAATAATACTGTTTTTTGATGTTGAGAAATAAGACAGAAGTGTATGGATGAGAGAGAGGACCAGTTTCAAATAAAATAAAGATATCTCTAAATTGTTCCCATCAAACAGTAAGTTTAAAATAAAACATTATCTTACTTTATCAACAATATCTTACTTAATCAAATTGACCAATCAGAATTTAACTTTTAATATTATTAAAGCCATAATTATTTAATGAGCCACATATTATATATATATATATATATATATATATAGGTTTTACATTATAAGCCTAACAAAGTTGTCTCAAGATACTCAGGTGAATACTAATATTTTGGATGTAAGGTGAATTCAAAATTTTGATTTCTTGAACTAATTATTTCCAAGCCTTATGCATTTTGCACATCAATTTTCAAAAGGCCTTACTGCATATATTTTCTAAACTTTTGCTTCAAGAGGTATAATTTTGGTAACTAGTCATTAAGAACATAATTCAATGCCAATGGAAATCATCTCATAAATGCGATTTTTACTAGTTTACATTAAACTTGCAAGGAATAAATATAAGAGTTATGTAGCATTATTTAACATCATACATCTATTAAAATTAACAATTTTTCCATTAGGTGCAAAAAAATTGAGACATACTGATTGAGTTCCTATTTAGAACTCAAGATAAAAATTACTATTTTGTTAGTTAAGTTTAATATGATGGGAAAGATTAAAGGAAAATTTTCATTCATCTCTAAGTAACTTGAAATGTGAAATTACTATAATTGATGAACTGAAGAGTGTTATTAGGGATTGACAAATAGTTTCTTTGTTATAGGACCAATTTCATTGTACTGATAGGCATGACACTGTGATCGAGAAAATGAGGAAGTGATAATTTTTAAAAGAAATAAAAAATTTATAGACAAAATCAAAATGTGATCCTGGTCTTCCATGGATTATGGAGATTATAAAGAATCAAATACATTACTGATGGATGATATATTGTAGAAAGACTTACTAAATGTAATATGCTTAATTGACTATTATATAATGTATCCAATTTGGGATCATGTTTCCAATTTCCTTATACCATCCCTCTCAAACCTAAATATATTTGTGTGAACTATGCCTTTCAATCATGTAATAAGGTATTTCCATAATTGTACCAATACTGAGACATGAATGATTTTATCTTAGATGATATGTTTCGTAACATGGTATGTTCCAATTTAATTATTATATTCTTATCTTATTTTTTATAATATTTATTTGAGTTTACTAGTAGGTCCAACTAGTGAGATTTAAATGTATCTAGATTAACTAACTCAGACCTATAATGTCCATAAATTGTTTGCTCAGAATCTTTTTAGTCAATTGTGGATGACAAATACAAATCCTCGATGGAGTTTTTATCATAGGATTTATAATTGATTAGTGTTTCCATTCAATAGTCCAATTTCATTATTCATTGAAATAAACACTCTCCTTTTTCTTTTTGTTTGTTTTATTTTATCCATGTGTTCCTAGTTTCAATCGTAATCCTCTTTTCTCACCTTCAGCCTTTTAATAACTATACATCCAACTTTCATTTGTTTCTTAATTGTTCTTGCCCATAGATCGAATAAAAATGATCCCTTTATTTTCCTATGATTATGAAACCATATCCTCTTTAAAACACTCCTCATTTGCTTCCCTAGTACCATCCTTTACTTGTGTTTACTAGACAAAGAAAAAAACTAAACCTACTCCACCCAAAGTTACTCCTATATAACCCCTAAAAATTATTGAGGCCTAAATCCTCTCCTTCTCAATTTTGGTTATCCCTCACTCTTAAAACATGGCTGACCAACCATCCTCTTTTGCCTTGCCCTCCATTCCTTTACTTTCCATTCTACTCCTAACGCATTTGGATTAAACTCCTGTTAATATGGTTCATTTGTGGAAAACCTAGATTGTTGATATTGGTGATAGTGTAGGGTAAAAGAAAGTCCCCTATTTGACTTATTTCCAGTCATCTAGAGAGAAAAAATAGTGTACTGGCTAAAATGCCATTAAAAATTACATAAAATTAGTAAAAAGTTGAAAATTTTCCTTTTGGGGTTTTTCCTCGAAAAGTGGGTGACTTTTACTCATATGCAAAAGATGTCTCAATCCTCTAGAACATATTTGGGGCTCCGAAAATGTCTCTTTTCTGAAACTGAAATTTTCCTGTTTAAATTAAATTATGTAGAATTATTAGATGCCTATTTCATATATGTGAAAGCCGAACAAGTTTAAAAAGGAGCCCAATGCTTCTTGGATCCTTATGTTGAAGACATTTAGAATATGATATTACCAAGAATTTATAAGAAATGTATAAAAAGAACACTCCATTAATCATGGTAGGAAAGTATAGCAACATATCCACTAACCTATCCCAGTAATTAATCCAACTACTCCAACCTCTATAGGAATAGTGCAGGAAGAAATCCTAAGATCAGTGGGAATACCATTGTTTTGGATCAACTGAGGAAGCCAAAATATAAGGGTATCTCTCCCCACCCCCACCTTCTGAACTTCAATAAAAAAGATTATTTAAATTCATTTTTTGACAAAAATTCTAGTTACACACCTTAGGAACTAGTTTAAAGTTTCATATAACTAATTCTTTTAAGTTTTTTAATAAATTAAAGATTTTTTAGCTATTTAGTACATTGGTGTTAACCAGCCTAAGATCATAGGGAGTACAAAATAGCTAGAAAGAATAAACCACAGTAGGTTATGTCTTTTAAGCCTCTTGAAACCTCACAAACAGATGTTATCTGTTCGCTCAAGATTACATGCGCTAAGTTTTACTATTTATAATCTTGGTAATTACCGCAAACACCCGGGTCATTCGTGTAGTACCTAAGATGTTGATCCCACGAGGAAGGAACTAGTCCTAAAATCTAACGACATCTAAGTTGTAATACCTAATTAAACAACTATCGCAGAAATTAAAATTAATCAAGAATCAAATATGAGAAATTAAAGCACCAAAAGAATGAAAAAAATAGCCATCTCATATAAATAATCCAAAACTGAACCTAGAAGTGACTAATTGAGAGAAAGGGGGAATTAATTCGAAACTAAAGAAAACCTACCTAATTATGTAATCTTTGACTTAAAGGGCCTAGACGGTCCTAGGATGAATTACTCTCTCTCGAGTTATAATTCTTAACCCTAATTAGTAATCCGTAATTCAAAATATGAGAATTACGATCTCTCGATCCGTAATTGGTCCAAAACCTATATTAGTTCTGAAGTTGTCTATTAACCTACCTAGAATCTATGTTCAATCTCTCATTATACGACTCTATCGGTTTGATTCAACTCTCTATCTATCGATTTACCTAACTCTTGTTAGCCTAAAATGATGATTTTCACCCGACTCACCCTCTCAGTTTGTTGCCAAGTTATGAAAAATCGAAATTGAATCACAAATAAAACAAAATCAAATAAATTTTATTAATCTCAAGAATAAAAAAACCCGAAGGTGAGTTTAGACAAAAAGATAAACACTTAACGAAAATATTCCTAATCAATATCCAAATCTCATACATCAATGAAATAGAAATAAAAAATAGAAAATACTATCAGAATGGATTTTAGAGGTAGTGACTGCGAGAAACAGGAAGTACGTCATGTCAAACGTATCTCTATGCCTCTCTTCCTTTGTCTCCTTCCTTAATCACTTGATCTCTCTCTAGTTCTCTCTTAGAATTTTGTAGAATCTCCCTCTTTTTCATAGCTCTCTCGACTCTCTAAAAATTGATGGCGGTTGTTTTGTAGTGTGTTATTTATTCTATAGCAGCCCTAGGTCAAACTTGGGGTCGAAACAGTTCAAAAATCACTCAAAATTTGAGTTTTCGTATCAGCCTGACACAGGGCACGATCATGGCCCTGCCTGCCACGATCGTGGCTGGTGATTTATCCTTTCTATTATGATCGTGACCTGAAGTGCACGATCGTGGCCCCTGGTGCACGATCGTGGCTTGACTACTTCTGGCTCTTCCTTCTCTGTCACGATCGTGGCCTATGTCTTTTAGCCCTAAACTCTTCAAATCTTCATCTTTCTTCCCCGTTTACCTTGCAACACTAACACACACATCAAGGTACCTCAAAAATATAACGATTAAGCTCAAAGATTCATACTAACCCATAAAAGACACATAAACATACAAACTAACACAATTAACTCATAAACACACACTTAGCTCTCAATTTAACGCTAAATACTTTCCAAATTATACCCTAAAACATCATGCAAAATACAACTATCAACATTCCCATACTTAAGTGTTTGCTTGTCCTCAAGCAAACAAAATAACAAAACACATAACACACAATGCAATAATGAGACAATGACTCTGACTTTAAGAAATAACTTTAATCTTGGACACAATCATTCTAATTATGGCAAATCATTAATAAACAAAATATGTGTCTAGGGGCTTTGAACTAAATATACAACTAAATCAATACTTAAATGTTACTTAACTACCCTTTTCAATTGTACACACACATTAATAAATCTTCGGTCCTTCGGACTTTGTAACTATTCCTAAGTATAATTATATGAAAATTCAAGCTTATTACAAGTCCGATAGGTATTTATTTAAATTTTTTAATTTTTAATTAAATCGGGACTTATTCTTTACTTAGAGGTAAACATTTGTGATGAATGTCGATCCGGCTACTCAACTAAGTCATTTATTAAACAACTTGATTGAAATATCATTATAGCCTTTTTACGCGAAGGCACACATTTGTGATATATGTCAATCCGGTTACTTAGCTACATCACATTTTCAATTGGCTACTAGCTTTATTCATAACCTGAAGGCCAGCGGAATAGTGATTATTGAACACTTATTAAACACTTTTTTTGTTTTTTTATTGCCTACCGTATTGCTTTAAACTATTCATTTCCATGAAAAAATATTAGTTAAGTTACTTAGCTAAAAGACCTCAAATTATGAATGAATGTGACAATCTATAGGGTGTAAAATTTACACTAAGTCCTAATTAGGCTGTATATTTATCCAAAGGCCCCCTAATTCACTAATTTCGCAGGTTAATGATTGTTCACAACCTAATAGACTATGTCCAAAATAAAAAAAGTTCATTTAATCTAAGCCATTGACACATTCACACACTTCACACAATATAACCTACTACTATCATATAGTATGTAAAATTCACATTCAAAAGCAAAAACACGAAATACCTCCCCACACTTGAACAACACATTGTCCTCAATGTGAGAAGAGAGCACACACCCAGGGGAAATAAACATAATATACGAAAAACATAAGAAGAAAATACTAACACAAAATGAAATGAAAAGGGTTAGAACATGAAATCATTTATGGTGAAAAAGGTGGCGATGACTATAGTGTTAAGACCAAATCAGCTTGACATCGAAAAAGTTTCCCTATCTTACAAGTGAGTTAAGAGAATAAAAGAATTAGCACTCCAAACCATTCCAAATTATTCATGACCTATTTAAGAATTTAAAACAAACCTAACTACACCACAATTTAAACCTACTACTAAACGTACTAATTTATGGTCATTACTTTGACCTTCATCCTTTAAAACTCAGCCAGGATCAATTATGAGTGGCTTGCTTCTATGCTTTTCATTCAACATCAATTTTGAAGCCCGTGAGTAAGTTACAAATTGCAAGATGATCGAAAGGACAATATTAATAAAATTATGAAAACTAATTAATTTCAGTAATGTCCATTTCACTAACAGACTGTCAATAAAATAGAGAATAACAAAACTCCCTGAATCTTCCATCGAATCTAACAGTTTGTCTTGTACAAAGGTGAATTGCTCTCCTTCTTCCTTCATCACCTTCGTCTCCTTTGCTTCTTCCGATTTATGAACAGAGACTTTTATCACTTCTTCAAACTTGATGTCTGCTGTCGTCTGTTCATCGTCCTCTTGTTCATCATAAGATTCAAACACATCAATTTTCTTGAATGAGCTACTAACCTTCGGATTCTTAAATACATCATTCATGTGGAATGTCTCTTCATTATGATCAATCCAAAGGATATGGTTCTTTACATGGACATTTACCCAAGAATTAGGACTGGTGAATAATAGAGAGGGTTGGAATTCTTTTCCTCGTACACTTCCATATTCTTTTGGTTGCCAACGAATTGGAGTTCGATGAGGTCTTCCTCTAGTTCTTCTAGCTCTACCCCATTCTTAAGTGTGATAGCCTCGTATTGTTCTAGTTGTTTTAATTTCATTTTTATCAACAAGTCTTCTAAACTTCTCTTACAAAATTCACAGGAAAGCTATGTTACTTGAATCTCTAAGTTATTAATAGAAGCGGTATGATTTTTCGTCACCTGATCAATTTGCTCTTCTAGTCTCTTCTGCCCTTCTTCCATGTCTGTGAGCTTATCCAAGATCTTCTCCAATTTAGAATCCCATGAACTAGATTCGTCATGTTGAAATTCAAATAGATCTTGGTGTCCCATGTGAGTACTTACATTATTAGACCAATAGAAATCTGGGTGGTTCAGCTACCCCGAAGTATACATGGTCCAATAAGGGTAGTTATTTCTCCAATCATACTGCGACTCATTGTAATTCTCAAAATTTCCTTACTCTCCATAATATTTATCTTCCATCATTGTTCAGCATTCAACTCTTCAGATATCCCATTCTAAGATGTCTCGATATGTCTTTACTTTATGCCCCAAATTTTTTTGTTTTGTTTTTTAATAAAAACAAAAGTTAGTGGAAAAGCTTTAGACTAAAGAACTAAATTGCCTTCCCCGACAATGACGCCAAAAACTTGTTTGCTTAAGGTTACATGCGCTAAGTTTTACTATTTATAACCTTGGTATTTACCGCAAGCGCATGGGTCGTTCGCGTAGTACCTAAGATGTCGATTCTATGAGGAAGGGAGCTAGTCCTAAAATCTAAAAGTAGCGAAGTTGCAATACCTAATTAAACAACTACTGTAGAAATTAAAATTAATCAAGAATCAAATATGAGAAATTAAAGCACCAAAGGAATGAACAAAATAGCTAGCTCACATAAATAATCCGAAACTCAACCTAAAAGTGACCAATTAAGAGAAAGGGGAAATTAATTCTAAACTAAAAAAAATCTACCCAATTATGTAATTTCCAACTTAAAGGGCCTAGACAATCCTAGGGTGAATTACTCTCTCTCGAATTATAATTCTTAACCCTAATTAATAATCCGTAATTCAAGTTATGGGAATTGCGATATCTCGATCCTTAATTGGTCCAAAACCTAAATTAGTTCTAAAGTTGTCTATTAACCTACCGGGAATCTATGTTCAATCTCTCGTTATACGACTCTATCGGTTTGATTCAACTCTCTACCTATTGATTTACCTAACTCTCGTTGGCCTAAATCGATGATTTTCACCTGGCTCACCTCTCAGTTTGTTTCCAAGTTATTAAGAATTGAAATTAAATCACAAATAAATCAAATAAACCACAATCAAATAAATTTTATTAATCTCAAGAATAAACCCGAAGGTGAGTTTAGACAAAAGATTAACACTTAACAACAATATTTCTAATAAATATCCAAATCTTATACATCAATTAAATCGAAATAAAAATTAGGAAATATTGTTGGAATGGATCTCGGAGCTAGTGACTGCAGGAAACTACCAATTCCGGGAAGTACGTCGCGTCAAACGTATCTTCGTGCCTCTCTTTTTTTTTCTCCTTCCTTAATCACTTGATCTCTCTCTAGGTCTCTCTAGGATTTTTACAAAATCTCCCTTTTTTGCACAACTCTCTAGACTCTCTAAAAACTATTGTCAGCTATCTTATAGTGTGTTATTTATTCTGTAGCAGCCCTAGATCAAACTCGAGGTCGAAACAATCCAAAAAATTACTCAAAATTTAAGTTTTCGTGTTAGCTCGACGTAGGACACGATTGTGGCCCTGCCTGCCACGATCGTGACTGGTGATTTATCCTTTCTATCACGATCGTGGCCTAAAGTGCATGATCGTGGCCTGACTTGATGCTTTCTGTCACAATCGTGGCCCCTGGTGTATGATCGTGGCCTGGCTACTTCTGGCTCTTCCTTCTCTGTTTTACTGTGCACGATCGTGACTTATGTCTTTTAGCCCTAAACTCTTCAAATCTTCATCGTTCTTCCCTGTCTACCCTGCAACACTAACACACACATAAAGGTACCTAAAAAATATAAAAATTAAGCTCAAAGATTCATACTAACCCATAAAAGACACATAAACATACAAACAAACATAATTAACATATAAACACACACTTAACTCTCAATTTAACGCTAAATACTTACCAGATTACACCCTAAAATATCATGTAAAATGCAACTATCATTATCCACATCTCCTCTAGCATTGAGAAAATAAATTTAATGTTGTTGAAGATAAAGTAAAAAATGGAGATGAAGGTGAAGACGAAGTAAAAGATTGATATTTAAAGGTAAGTTACAAACATACCTAGATAAAAGCTATATGTGAGG
Source organism: Erythroxylum domingense (assembly GCA_025594535.1). Classification (NCBI taxonomy): domain Eukaryota; kingdom Viridiplantae; phylum Streptophyta; class Magnoliopsida; order Malpighiales; family Erythroxylaceae; genus Erythroxylum; species Erythroxylum domingense. The sequence continues at coordinate 9,554,952 of JANQBM010000007.1, forward strand.
GCTTTTTTGCTACGATCCTAAGATTTACACTAGAAAGAAGAATGAATTAGTTAGGGATTCCACCTAATTTACCCAGTAAAATTCAAGCTTCCCTAATCACATAACAAGAAAACTTCAAACCTAAATCCATGA
>JANQBM010000007.1:9555183-9565365 GCA_025594535.1 Erythroxylum domingense
GATTCCACCTAATTTACCCAGTAAAATTCAAGCTTCCCTAATCACATAACAAGAAAACTTCAAACCTAAATCCATGAAAAACATAAGGAAAAGAAACTATTGAATCAAGCCTCAAAATCTTGTTTTCCTTGTGCAAACAGTTAAATATTTTCTAGATTGTCTTCCTGTTTGGAATTTCGTAAAATCTTTAGCTCACTTTCTTTCTAGTTCAACAATGATTTATGTTTTATTTAAGTTGCTAATTAGGATCATGTTGGTTTATCTAGCTTTTGATTCAACTTTTATATAACTGGCTTTTTCCTACATGGCATACATTTTAACTTAATTGTTAATAGGTTCTTGCTTCTTTTAACTTATCAACTTCTTAAATTAAACCATTTCTTATGTTCTTAAATTAAAACCATTTCCTTTCTAAGGTATATGTAACAGGTAAAAAGAATGAATTCGATGTTTTATTTTATTTTTCTATGAAAAATAACATGACACCATTTAACTATGTATGAAACATCTAACAAAATGTAACCAAAAACAATTGTAGTTGAGACTTCCTTTTTTTTAATGAACATATTATAAATAAAGTGTATGTACATAAGCCAAAATCCAATATTACAAAATAAAAAATTTGATTTTCCATTGCATTATGTGCGTGTTCTATGCATAATTTTATTACTGAAGGCTGTTACATGTCGTACAAAGAGTTGAAATTATTGAACATCACCCTCTCATATAGGTGCTTTAAAATCTCCGTTAACTCCTTCCACTGCAACTCATTTGTCTAATGCATCATCTAATAATATATTATAAGTTACACAGTGCACACAACATATAAATATGGACATACCTTAGTTGATGATTCTGGTTTCTAGTTCTTATGCCAAAATTCCAAGGCACAATACATATAAACCTTGTAATCATTGTTAAATGTCGTCAAAACACAAGCATACTTAAAATGTTGGTTAATAAATACAATTCCACTTTATACCAATATATATAGCAAGAGAACCAATACTGAATTCATATTATTATAAAAAAAATTGAATCTTACTTTTTATGTTTCCTTGAGAATTATGTCGCATATGAGGTACAAAATGAGGACTAAGAACTTTTATCATTATATTATAGACCAAAATACAATAACACTTTCCAAAAGACATGTGCTACATATTTTGATAAATATTTTGAGATGTTAGACATAATGCAGTGGGCTTTATTTGACATATACAATGTAGATAACATATTGCTACATACTAGCGCCTCTGTATAGATTCTTCTTAACACCATCCTTGTTATGATTGGAGTTAGATATTGTAATGTCTTTTAATTCTATAGAGATGCAACAACTTCCAGTAATCATTATAAAGTATGATGATGAAAAACTATGAACATAACTTTATTAAATGGTATTATATTTTCAGTAAGCCATTCTTACATGTAAGAATTCTAATAAAAATATATATAATACGCTTATGAAGCTAATTGTGTGTGCATCAATGCCAACATCCATGTTCCTCCTAATATATCTTGTATATTTCATGATAGAATTTCACTAATTAGAAGGAAAAGGAGGAACATATAAGAAATAAAAAAAGGATAAGGATTTGTCCATATCTTAACCTGATAACTAGATTATGCTAGCCGAAAATCATAGTTCAATATGACATTCAAATCTTATACAATATTTTAAATCGGTAACTTCAAACTCAATCTTTAGTAATAAAATTGAAGAGAAGCCACTCTCTAGTAATATATGTTATAATGTTTAGTGAATTTTTTAAAATTTGAGCATCTAATTTTAAGGTTACACATGTTTACAAAGCATTACATGCCCTTTAAACAGGTTGGTGCAATTTTACACGTTTTAATATGTAATAAAACTATACCTTCATCTATTATAAAATAAAAAATTTTCCAATTAAACTTAAGGTTAGTTTCAATTCATCATTCCAAAATAAGAGCAAGATTCTCTAGGAATTCATTAAAGGAAGAACCATAAATGCTAAAATCATCCATAAATACCTCGATGATTATTTGAACATACTAAGAGAAAATGCTCACCATATGTCTTTGGAAAATGGCGGGTACGTTGCATATCCAAATGATATCCTTCAGTAAGCAAACGTACCAAATGGGAAAGTGAAGGTGGTCTTTTCTTGATCTTCCGGTGCAATCGGGATCTAAAAATAACCTGAAAAGCCATCAAGAAAATAATAATACCCATAACTAGCCAATCTTTCAAACATTTTATTAATAAAGGGAACATGAAAATGGCCTTTACGAGTCACCAAGTTTAGTTTTCTATAGTTAATAAAAACTTACCACTCGATATGCACTGGGGTGGGAATTAACTCACCTTCCTGATTAATCACTACAGTGATTCTAGAATTCTTCGGATCCACTTGAACTAGACTTACCACTTACTATCAAAGATTGGGTAAATGACCCCATCATCATGAAGCTTCAACTCTTCCTTCTTCATGACCTTCGTCAACAGAGGATTCAATCTACGTTGAGTTTGCCTTGTGGACTTGGCATCCTCCTCTAACAAAATACATGTATACATATAGAAGGGTTTATTCCTTTGATGTCTGCAATTGTTCATCGGTTGGCCTTCGTATGCTCTCTCAACATTCAAATCAGTTTGTCTTTTTGATCTAAAGTTAACACTACAGAAATAATGACTGGTAAGCTCTGTTTATCTCTCAAATAAGCATACTTCAAGTGGGTGGGTAATGGTTTCATCTTTACATCAGGTACTTGCATATCAAAAGGTCACAACCTCAGGTTAGAATCAGGTAATTGTATGGAAGCCACATCATACGTTTTGGAAGAGTTCTCCAATGATTCTAAGGTAGCTGTCATTTCAATCAACTTATCTCCCAACTCAAAATCATTAGTGACTCCTGCTTTTAGGTTCTCAGTCAAGAATGTCTCTAATTGATCCTTGCAACTCAATTTAAACATTTCTTACACTAAAGGATCAATGACTTCAATAGAGAAAACAAAATGGTCATCCCAAGGATGTTTCATTACATCAAAAATATTAAAATGAATGACTTCCCCATCAAATTCCATATGAGGGTGCCCTTATTAACATTTATCTTAGTCTGAGTCGTGTTAAGAAATGACCTCCAAAGAAAGATAGGTATTAGATTGTATGAAGTTTCATCATTCATATCACCTGCATAGAAGTTTGCAGGAAATACTAACTTATTCACTTGTGCTAAGACATCCTCAACTACACCATCAGGATAAGTGTTAGGATGATTGACTAATTGTATGATAACATTTGTCTCTTTTAAAGGGCCTAGATTTAAGGAAGCATAAATTGAACGAGGCATAACATTAATTTAAGCTCCTAAATCTAACATAACTTTATCAATCACAATGTTAGCAATCTTACATGGGATAGTGAACATACTTGGATCTTGGAATTTTGGCAGTATCTTCTTCTTAAAAATCACAGAAACATTCTAACCCATCATTACCTTCTTGTCACCTCTCAGCTTTCTTTTATTAGTACACAATTCTTTAAGAAATTTTGCGTATCTCGGTACTTGCTTGATTGCATCTAGCAAAGGTATGTTCACTTTCACCTTTTGAAAAGTCTCTAAAATCTCTTTATTTTTTCCTCTTTATTCAGTTTTGCTAATCAGCTAGGAAAAGGTGGAAGATTAGTCTTAACGATATTAGGGTTTTCGAAGTTTACCTTTGTACTAAATAAGATTTTTCTTCATTTTCTAACTCCTTCTCATTCTCTTCTTCATTTGCAATCCTCGATGGGTCCTTTTGGAAACCTCAAGCTCCTTTCCACTCCTCAACGTTAGAGCACTGACATTCTTTAGGTTCACCTTGGGTTGAGATGACAACTTTCCTCCACTTTACGATTCAAGGTGGTTGATCACCACCGCCATCTTACCTATTTGACTTTCCAAGTTTTACATGCTCGATTTTATTTTTTGCTGAAATTTTAAAGTGTTAGTAGCAATAAACTTAACCAAGTCTTCTATAGATGTACCTGAGTTTGAGGAAGAGGCTTGAGGTCTTAATTAGAATTGCTACACTCCTTGTGGCCACTTTGAGAAGTAGTTCTGCTACCTATTTCTCCCATAATCAGGTTGGGATGGTCTATCCAATTTGGGTTATATGTCTAGGAATACAGGTTGTATTAGTTAAGAAAATTCCCTCTCGCAACATTCATGCATTCTATACTCCCCTTTTGTAAGGTCAAGCACCCATTAGTCGGATGGCTTGTATTTGCACATATGCCACATGCCTTTACTTGTACCTGTTCAATTGTAAATTGTCTAACTAAAGATGTTAGCTCATCTAAACGATGCTCAATGGATGAAGTACTTTACATAATGAACATCGTTGTGAGTGAAAAATTATTGAGTGTTAGTAGCCATTTGCTCAATTAAAACACAAGCCTCTACAGTACTCTTCTCATGTAATGCTCCACTGCTCGCAGCATCTACCAAACTCCTCTCCGTATGTAACAATCCCTCGTCGAAATACTCGATAAGGAGTTGTGTTGCTTTATGCTACATATTTCTTTCGTTATGCTTGTTGTCTTTGATGTCAAAATATATTTTTCCAAAAAAAGTCTTTCCATCTCAATCCAAGTGTTCACACTCCCAGTAAGAAAATCAAATAACTAATCCTTTGCTGCATCTTTTAGTGAAAATGAAAAAGCTATCAACATTATCTGCTCTTCTTTCACCCTTAGAGGCTTCATACTCATACATACCACATCAAGCTCTTTGAGATGTTTATGGGAATCCTCATCTACAAATCCATGAAAATTAGGTAACAAATGTATTAATCCAAACCTAAGTTCAAAATGAACAAGTTCAGTAAAAGTTGGAAAAGTATGCATAATGGCCTTTTGGTTAAGTTTAGTGTAGCCAATTCGCTTAATATTAGCAGATTAGCCATGGTTTCTTCAAATTAAAACTCTTGTTATACTTTTGGAGTTATTCTAGCTTCCATTCGTAATCTCCGTAATGTCCTTTCGATCTTCAGATCAAATTGTACAGGTTCTCTGTAAGGAGATCTTGTCACTACCAAGCATTAAAATTAACAAATGTGTAAAGATTAAGAAATAATTAAAAGAAACATTTATAAACAAGTATGTACATGCATCACCAACCAAAATCAAAAACAAAAATTAGAGCATCACACTCTATGCAACAGTGCTAAAAATTGATAGTGCTTGTCAAGTACACTACAAAATAAACCTAACTTTTCATATTAAAAATTTATAGTAGTGATGAGCATGTATCGTATCCACAGGCAATGTATGTGTAACTTTTGCAATGAAAATAATTGATGTTTGAGATAAAAAAAAAAGGGGGTTTTGGTTTAATGCAATTAAGAAAACAAAGTAAAATTAAATTAATGAAAACAAATTACAGAAAACAGTTAAAAGTGATGAAAGTGATGAATATGTTAGAATCCAGTTCTCGAGTCAATCTCAGCCTACACATAATTAAATATATTTCATTGTTCCAATGTTTCCACACCTCTCTTAGAACTATCAGTCGTAGATTAATAACAAGTTCTGTTAATCCTTATTTTTATTTAGGTCGTGTTTAATTAAAATAAGTTCTTTAATTAAACCTAACTATAAAAAAACCTAGAACAAGCTATCTAAATTTAATTGGACAGTAGCGTTACGAATATGGAAATAAACCAATCTAGGTAATAAACACACAAGTTTGGGTTATTCAACTTATGTTACGTTATTTCTAATGATTCACCATCATTACTAGCTACAAACGAATCTAAAACACAACGATTACATATTGTATAAAAGATTCTAGCAATGGGTTGTCATAAAAATATTCCAATGAACACATTCAAATAATCTTTTACAATATCCAAATCAATAAACATATAACAACAATAACAATCCATAAAGAGAGGGATTCAACATAAAACAATGAAAAGATATGCTTAACCGTGATCCTAGGTTTCGATTTCACCTTCGAATTGGAATAAAGAAGCTTAGCACTCCATGGGGTCTTGAAAGAGTAAGTTTTTTGCCCTTCACAAAGTCCCAAATTGATTCTCATTCTTTTTGCCATCCAAATATTATATGAAAAATTAGGTTTCTGGGAGAATCGTGAAGATACACAACTGGATAAACGACCGTGTATCTAACCATGTAAGTCCAAATGTGTCTTCCATTGGCATACACGTCTGTATAAGTATAGACACTGGCATGTATCTTCCATATTTTGCTTAATTCTTCTTCTTATTATGATTGCTTGTCCAATCCTCTTCCTAATCCATCTCTTTCTTGTTCCACAAGGGTAACTGAGCTTTAACATCAAATGTTAGCTTAAGGAATGTGCTCTTAACTCATTTTAGCTTTTATTCTTCTAAATTGTACCTAAAATCAAATATAAACTAAAATGAGTATTTAAGAATTTCACAGCAATAATCACTAAGTGTTAAGAATTGAATGTATAAAGAATTAAGCACACATAAGGAAATTCTCAATTGCACTAACTAGAGTATGCATCTTAAAGTATCCTTTTTCCATGAGAAAACTGACATCATTGTTTCTTTCATTTATGCAAGCAACTTTGGGTTCCAAAGATTGGTATTATGGAATAATCTAATCAACTTTAGTAAAGGTTTAGATTTGCCTTGGTTAATATGTAGGGATTTCGTAGCTATTCAGAAGATTTGAAGCAATATTTAGATAAATTGGGGGGTGTCAGACCTGAAGGACATAGGCCATAGGTTCATATGGTCAAATAAACAATCCTCACATTGGTTCATTTAAAAAAAACTTGATCAAGCATTGGTGAATGCCAAATGGATAGCACATTTCCCCAACAACAATGCTATATTTCAAGATCCTCTCTTTTAGATCACACCCCTATTAAAATTGAGAATCTATTTCAGAAGGTTGCTAGTTTCCACCCATTTAGATTTAACAACAATTTGGTCAAAGATCAAAGATTTAATGATGCTTGTAGAAAAGGTGCTGAATGTTCCTTTAGTGGAACCAAGGAATTTACACGTGTATAAAAGCTGAAGGCAATCAAATGAGGACTGAAATTGCTACATTCTTTAAAAGGATCCACAGATGAAATATTATTGAAAGCTAAGGATGATCTCTCTGAAATCCAAAAATTACTTTCACTTTCACCACATGATCCTTCACTCCTTGCAAAATAAAAATAAGATCTCTCAGGCTATTTTATTTTTGCAAAAATCATAACTCCCTACTTCAGCAAAGAGCTAGAGTGAATTGGCTTAAACATGGAGATAGAAGTTCAAAGTTCTTCTTCAACTTAATCCTAGATTGTTAAAACAAAAATAGAATTTGCTCAATTACCAATAATGAGGGACAAATCCTTCAAAACCATATGGATATTCAAAATGAAGCTACGATCTACTTCAACAATTTGCTTGGAACCCCAAATGTACCATCAGTTCTCTCGACACTTAATATGAAGAAAATTAAGCAGGATGATAATGCATTGTTAACAAAAGTTGTGGAGGACAAAGAGATTGAGGAAGCAATATTAAATATGGATGGCATGAAAGCCTTTAATCATGATGGACTAAATGGTTTCTTCTTCTAGAAATATCAGGACATCACCGGTAGATTTGTAAAAAATGCAGCGAAAAAGTTATTCTCCAAAGGTGTGATGCTCAAAGAAATCAATAAGAGATTTATATGTTTAATACCAAAAATTTCTAATCCCTCAAGCTTTAATGAATTCAGACCTATTGATTGTACAAATTTTCTTTACAAAATCATCTCCAAGATTTTTGCATCAAGAATGAAAAAAGGTAATTGCTCTACTCATAAGTGACAATCAGGGTGCCTTTACTTACAACGGATAGATTATGCAAGAGCTTATAAAAGGTTTATTTAGAGCTAATTCAGCTCCCAATTGTACTATCAAATTTGACTTTCACAAGGATTATGATAATGTTAGTTGGAATTTTTTTATGGAAGATGATGGAAGCTTATGGATTCCCACTCACTTACATCAGTTGGATCCAAGAATGCATATCCATAGCGAACTGTTCAATTCTAATAAATGGTAGCCCTTCAAAGTATTTCAAAGATGGGAAAGGACTAAGATAGGGGATCTTCTTTCCCCTACCTCTTCATCATGTTCATGGAAGTACTCAATTCCATAATCAAGCTTGAAGTGGACTTGAATGCAAGATTCAAATATTATTTGAAGTGTACGAAAATTGGACTTACTAAGCTTGCATTTGCAGATGACTTGTTTCTTTTTTTGAGTGCAAAAGTGTAATCCATCCATAGTTATATGAATTCTCTTCACAAAATCAAAGAAGTCTCTAGACTGCAAGTCAACCTCAACAAAATTCAGTTCATAATTTCAAAAGATGCTTCTCATATGGCTTCACATATTGCTTCCATAATTGGGATGATAAAAAAATCCTTACCTCTTCTATACTTGGGTCTGCCTGTCTCAACAAAAAGACTCACATTCCTTGAATGCAATCCTATTATAGAGAAAATTCAGAGAAGAATTAGCTCTTAAGTGAATAAATTCCTATCTTTTGTAGGGAAATTGCAACTCATAAAATCTATTCTCAACTCTCAACATATATATTATAGTTCACACATTTTCCTTTCATAAAATGTTTCTAAGACAATTGAAAGAATCTTCAAAGACTTCTTATGGAACCATTCTAATTGTAATAGCCGGTTTCTAAAACTTACTGAGGGTTAGAATGTTAGAATTTTGAGTTATATCATTTTAGAATTTATGAGGTGCATTTCATTCACATGCATAACATGAGCATATATACATATGAATGTTGATTTAGAAAGGATTGAAAAGATAGTATATACACTCAATTGACATGTTCTGGGGTATGAAAGGTTTACAATGATGATGATTTTATTATATATTATTTATAGCTTGAATTTTGGTTTGATGAATTATAATTAGTAATTTGGAGTTAATTGCTACAATTGGAAAATTGATGAATTAAAACATACATTTAGTCTAGGAAAATGTTGAATGACAAGGCAAGTTGACATGTAAGAAATTAGGATGACTAAGCCTATAAAATGAGTAACTTTTGGCATAGAAAATTAGTGACAAATGGCAGTAGTGATTGAGTGACAAATGACCTAAAATATTGGTGATAATTGGCAGCCACATAAGAAGACATGTAGCTTACTCCATTTGTATGACATTTGTCCTTATAAAATAAAGACACCTTACACCAAATGGTTTAAGCAAATGCAGGGTCATGTTTCCCTCTAGTTGTTTGTTCTACATGCTTTTTTCTTCTCTTTCCCTCTCACCATCGAAACATACACACACCTTCATAGATTCTAAAATTTTTCTTCAATTATATCCATTACCACCTCAAAACCTTGGTCAAATTCTTCATAGAGATAGATATATTTTTGAGTTTTTTTGTTACTGTTGAAATCATTCCACTCCTATATTGCTTTTGGAATTATTCTTGCATGCATGGAAGACTAGGTTATCTTGATAATTGAGGAGGCAATTGAGATAATTAAGTAAATGAAAGACTAATCTCTTATGATATATGTTAATAAAACTTGGTGATGACTGAAGTGGGGATGGATTGATTATGATATTGGTGTTAAATGAGTGTTGGGAAAGTGATGCAGGAATGGTAGTTTCTATTCTGTTTAGCATGCATGAAAAATAGTAGTTTATGAGCTTTTAAATGAATGATTTTGAGCTAGAAATTAAGATGAAATTGATGAGGAATTGAGGTATAATTAATAGATTGTTAAGAAGGTGTTTTGAATTTGATATAAAAGAATTTTCTTTTGAATTTGGAAAAAAAAAGGGATGTTAGTGTATGTGTAAGAATGATTGTTAGTGACATAAATGAATAGAATTTAGAGAGCTTTAATGTAACCAAGATGGAAGCTATATTAACATGAATTAAAGTAGCTTTTGAGAGTATGAATTTCAAAAAATTGAAGCGTTAATGATGATCCTTAGTAGATGAAATTCATGGAGAATTGAGGGAAATTGGATAGTGCACAATCAGGGTACTCATCCCACGATCATGGGAAGGTCCCCCACGATTGTGGCCCCAAGCTTTTAAATGATAATTTCAGTTTTGTGAATTTGTTGAACCAAATGAGGATAAGTCACTCTACATTGGTGTATTTAGACTTTATTAAGG
>JANQBM010000007.1:9566957-9578736 GCA_025594535.1 Erythroxylum domingense
GGTTAAAGGTTAGATAACTTTAGGTTGTTAATTGGTCTCATTACTTAATGAATGGACTGTCTTGATATCAATATATTTAAATTTGGAAATTTTGAGTTGTTAAAGGAATAAAGGTGTTCTTATGAATGCAAATATGATTCAAAGGATATGAGTAAGGTGTATTGGGTATGAATGAATGATAATTGGAAAATTATGTGAATGTATATTGCTAGAAAAGGTTGATGAATGTATGATTGATGAATTTAAAGTAATCAAACTTACTCAAGGTAGAAACCTGAATGCAAAGTGGTAATATACAAGTTATAATGATTGATCAGTCAAGATTTATGATTAAGAATAGATACCCAGAAAGCTCATTGAGTATGCATTGAACATGACACATATACATGTGTGGGATTGTATAGTCATATGATTGAACAGATTAGTGATTGTAAACTATGTGGGTATTGCTTGACTATAGACACACAAGTTGATCATCAACATCCAGACATTGCTAAATCATCAAGACAATAGTTTTTCTAGAACGTACTGTGAGTCAACCTAGATGTGTAAACTCAATTATATGTGCTTCTGTTGAATTGTATATGTAATGTGGAATGTATGAACATTTGAACAATGAATATCGGACTTAGATCCGAAGAATTTGATCTGTGACATGAGCATATTGAATGAAAAGTACTAAAAGTACGATATGTGAATTGATACATCTCATTAAATTGAAATGCATGATCAGATAAAGAAGTTGCGATCGAAGTAGCCAATGTGTGAAAAAGAGCTTTAAGCTCAGGATTATGCACAAAGATAATAATGAGCCTGATGTCTACAATGGATACGAGACAGTGAATGAAATAAGCCCGGTATTCACAACAAATACGGGATAGTAAATTGGGTTGATAGGTGCTCAGTCACAACAAAGACAAATGAGAATGAAGTCATATGTGCATTTGCATATACAACTTTACATATATTATATGAATGATAGAGATGATTTATTGGATTATTTTGAAGTAGTGATATGAAATAATTGAAATACATGTTGTATTTGTTGACATATGATAAAATGTGATGTGATATTCAATGCTGGATAATATGTTATACTTGGTGACTTGGGTTATATACTTGTCTTTATGTTCTGACTTGAGTGAGCACATCGATAATGGTTCATTCACTGAGTTCACAAACTTATCAAAATTGCAACGTAAATTTTCAGGTTCAAGGGAGATCTAACTTCTAAAGCAATCTAATATAATTCTAGTACGGTTATTTTGTGGATAAGAATGGCTCAAAGGTCTGGTTAGCTGATACCTGTAAAGTCTAGATAGATGTCTTTTATATTAGCATTTCATGTTATGCCACATATTGTCTTTAGTGTGTAATTTTTGTACTGTATGATGTACTGGGATTGAATTCAAAACTATTGTGTATGGTCTATTTGAATTTGGAATGTTAAGGACATATACGACTTATTACAATTGTGAAGGAAATAAGTATTTAGAATGCTTAAGTTATATTGATGCCTCAGACTGTATTAATGTGATTGTTCTAATGTACCATTTCCGTAGAGTATATTCTCGACTATTTCATGGATATGTTCGGGCATATACACTATAGGTATGGTATGTTACGCTAATGGTGCAAAGGGAAGTGCTAAAGTCAAATGGTCAGACATTTGTTATCCAAAAGAAGAAGGGGGACTAAGTGTTTCTTCAGTGAAAGTCACTAATCAAACATTTATCCTCAAAAGGTTTTGGTGGATCCTTTAAGATAAGAAATCATTATAGATCAGATGGATTCATTCCTTTGTTCTCAAAGGCAGAAGCATATGGGAAATTAGCAAGAAAGTATCCAACTCCTTTTCTCTAAACTAACTTCTCAAAATGAAAATCTTATTCAAGATAACATGTCTTGCTCCATTGGCAATAGGAAGCTGATATCCTTGTAATTTGACAACTGTTCTGGTTAAGGTGCTCTCATTAACTCCTCAAGTGTACTAAGGAATTCTATCAATCGCTCACTTCACACAAAAATGGAATCACTCGTCAACAGGAGCAGTTGACAGTTCCCTGCAAACCTTAGTCATTTGGAACCTCAGTATTCTCCCAATACTTTCAATCAAGACACATTCTTCTGGCATAATGGACCTACTCACCATCTTTCTAATAAGCTCACGAGAGACTATTTAAGGATGAAGAAACCAATAGTAGAGTGGTTTAAAATCATCTAGAACAAAATCATACCACCTAAAACCTCCTTTCTCCCATAGCCAACTATTTAGAACTGGCTTAACACTGCATATAGAATTAGGAGGTTTAAACATTGATTCTTTTTGTCCTTTTTGTTCAGCAGAGGAAGAAACAAGAAATTACTTATTCTTCACGTGTGTGATCACCAACAGTATATGGGAAGTAGTTAAAATGTGTTGTATCTAGCCAATTCAAGCTAATACATATTCCAGTGCTATTTAATGACTTTATTCTTAAAGAAATCTCCCAAAGTTGAAACACATTGCAACAGCTAGCATGTGCATGCAAGCCATTTGGAAAGAAAGGAATGTTTGACGCTTTGAAGTTAAACAGAAACCTATCTCACTTGTAATATATGAGACCAAGGATAACATCAACAAACTTTTACTATTGGGAGGTGTAGTTTTAAGCTCCAAATTTTACTATATCTTAACTTGTCATTTACGTTAATTATATATTTTAAATAGGTAGCAATACTACAACTTTATGTGAAAAAGGGTACCCTAAGTATCTTTTTGTAGCTTGTAATTCAATTCTTTATTAATGAAATTCTCTTTTTATTTTCATAAAAAAGGGTTGGAGTTAGAGAAAAATAGGAAAGAAAACATGAGATAGAAAAGACTAAAAGTTAGGAGACATCGAAACATAAAATGAACAAGGAAAGAGAAAAATAATACCGAAGAATAAAATTAGTTGTCATTTTAAATGAAACAGATAGAGATTTTAAATGAAATGAGATTGAATTTCTTATTTAGGTGGATATTTTCTTGCACTTAATCAATGTTAATATAATAATTTAATTATTCTTTAAATTTTTAAATAATTACAAATTTAATAGAATTTTATTAAAGCATTAATATGTTCTATTTTAAAGTATTAAGAGTTAATAAAATCAAAGGCCCTCCGGATAGGTGCTAAATTGCATTTAAAAAAAAAAAAAATTGCACCTTCGGCCCTTTACTTTTAAACTATTAGACGTTATCTTCCCTCGAATCCAAATTCCTTTTGCGACTTCGATGGCTCTCTCAAAGCAAATCTTCCTTACCCATCTCAAAACCCTAGCTAAACCCCGCCCACCTCCCCCCTTTATCTCCTCCCGTTTTCTTTCCTTCTCTTCCCCAGAAGAAGCTGCTGCAGAACGCCGCCGTCGGAAGCGACGTCTCCGCATCGAACCCCCTCTCTCTTCTGTCCATCGTACCCAACAACAACAACAATCTCCTAAACCCATCCAAAATCCCAACGCCCCTAAGCTCCCCGAACCCATTTCTTCACTCTCCGGAAACCGCCTCAACCTCCACAATCGCATCTTGACTCTAATCCGCGAGAACGACCTCGACGAGGCCGCACTCTTCACGCGCCACTCCATTTACTCCAATTGCCGCCCCACCATCTACACTGTCAACGCCGTGCTTAATGCCCAACTCCGCCAGTCCAAGTACGCCGACCTTCTCTCTCTTCATCGCTTTATTACTCAAGCTGGTGTCGCTCCAAATATTATTACCCACAATTTGATTTTCCAGACTTATCTTGATTGTCGTAAACCAGATACTGCTCTTGAACACTACAAGCAGCTTATCAACGACGCTCCATTTAGTCCCTCTCCGACTACTTACCGGATTCTGATTAAAGGCTTAGTGGATAATGGGAAGCTCGATAAAGCGCTGGAACTGAAGGAGGAAATTGTAGGAATAAAAGGGTTTTCTCCAGACCCGCTTGTTTATCATTATTTGATGGTTGGGTGTGCGAAGACTTTGGATGGTGATGGGATTTTCAAGCTCTTTGAGGAATTGAAGGAGAAGATGGGTGGGGTTGTGAACGATGGTGTGGTTTATGGGGCTTTGATGAAGGGTTATTTTATGAGGGGAATGGAGAAAGAGGCTTTGGAGTGTTATGAGGAGGCTGTTGGGACGAATTCTAAGGTTAAGATGAGTCCTGTTGCTTACAATTCGTTGTTGGATGCTTTGTGTAAGAATGGGAAATTTGATGAGGCTTTGAAGTTGTTTGATAGGATGATGCAAGAGCATAGCCCACCGAGTCATTTGGCTGTGAATTTGGGTAGTTTTAATGTGATGGTTGATGGTTATTGTGCTCAGGGAATGTTCAAGGATGCAATTTCGGTCTTCAGGAGGATGGAAAATTATAGGTGTAATCCAGATTGCTTGTCCTTCAATAACTTGGTTGATCAGTTGTGTCAAAATGGAATGTTGGCCGATGCTGAGGAGGTTTATGGGGAGATGGAGGGTAAGGGAGTTAAACCAGATGAGTATACTTATGGTCTATTGATGGATGCATGTTTCAAAGATAATAGAGTTGATGATGGTGCTTCCTACTTTAAAAAGATGGTTGACTCAGGGTTAAGACCTAATTTAGCTGTTTACAATAGATTAGTTGATCAGCTGGTTAAGGTCGGAAAGGTTGAGGAGGCAAAATCATTTTATAGTTTGATGGTGAAGAAACTGAAAATGGACGATGAGAGTTACAAATTTATGATGAAGTCATTGAGTGATGCTGGAAGGTTGGATGATGTGCTCAAAATGGTTGATGAATTGTTGGATGAGGAGGAGGTTGAGTTTAATGAGGAGTTGCAGGAGTTTGCCAGAGGAGAATTGAGCAAGGAAGGGAGGGAAGAGGAGTTGACAAAGCTTATGGAAGAGAAGGAGAGGCAAGAAGCTGAAGCCAAGGCTAAAGAGGCTGAGGAAGCAGAGGCTGCTAAGAGAAGAGCAAAAATTGCTATCTCTTCTTTACTCCCATCAAAGTTGTTTGGGAACAAGGATTCTGAGACAAACTCAGCAGAGCTTAATGGAAATCCTGTTGAGGCTGCTCCAGCGAATGACGATTCACAAGGAGGAAAGGAGGAGAGTGAGACTGGAGAGGAAGCCGTTGCTGCAGATACCTCTTCTGGCGAAGTGAATTCAGAGGAGATGATCTGAGACTGCTAAAAGATAGCACTACATAGTAGCAGGTAACAACTTTTTGTCTCATTGCCTTGTCGGAGAGAACAGTTTTAGGTCTCTGGATGCTGAAAATGTCTGAATAAATAATTCTGTTTCGTGACTAAGTGCTTGTGTAATTGGAGTGCTAAAAATTGATGATTACCTATTGATGGTCACTATTCTTTCGAATTATATTCCATGCTAAATTTGAGCACCGTGTAAATGTGTCATTCTGACTCTTGAGAATGATACGAGAGCCTGCACAATCTGGCACAAGGGTATCGCAGAAGATCAAATGCTTAATGGAATGGATTTTTTCTTTGATTTTTTTTGATAAAATTAACAACTTGGAGAGCCAACAACAAAAGTTTCACATTTGTAGCTATCCACTTTTTTTTTTTTTAATAATCAAAATATGTTTTTTTTAAAGATAAGTAAGGTATCACTAAAGGGCCCAAATAAACACAAACTGGTCCATTAACGAGAGGACTCTAGGCTATAAGACATAGAAACTTAGTTACAACTGCCAATAGCTGTAGAAGAAACACGACGACAGGAACTAGCAGCAGAATCACAGGAAGCTGAGTTAAAGTAGCCATGCCTGCCTAGTTTCAGAACTTAATGATTATTTAAGCCTTTAATGAGCGCTAACATTCTTATCTTAACCAACAGCTTCCTCGGAAGCTTTTGTTGACTGGAGAAATGATTAGCAAATAACCTTTTGTTTTCTCATTCTAGACATGGTAGACCAATAAACCAAAGGCAAGCTTAAACAGCTATCACCTATCAAACAATGTAGTAGGTTCAAAGTCCAAGTGATAATATTGTGCCACTTGTTAAGGGGACAATACAGATCAAATAGGCTAATTGTTTTGCTCTAAAGACAAAAGGAAAAGCGACAATTAAAGAATAGATGATTCAAGTCTTCTAGAGCTTAGATGATTCAACTAACTTTGGTCTTATCATGCAAAAGCAACACAAAAATACATACAATTTAATCAAAAACATCTCACTTACTTATGGATTATTTCTTTTGTCAATTCCCCTCACATCACATTCATAAATCTAAGCAAATATATCAAAAATTTCCATATATATTTCTTGTCTAAGTATGTATGTCCATGTCGAAGCGAAGAAATTATCCATTTATCCTTATCTTTTACATTAAGTACCATTATATCTCTTACTATACTTAGATGTACTTAATTCATTATGTTCACTTCTTAATACACCCTAGACATGCTATAATACTTTCAGGGTATATATTGGTGCACTACATTTTATGAATGGAATCAAGAAGAGGGGAATTAATCTAGGAATGAGAGATTCGTAGTTAAGATTGGGACCACCTATATATTTAAAGGGGCATTACTAAGATGAAATTCCAAAGGAGGAAGGAAGAGAAGCTTTGGTTGACACCAATTGATATAAAGATTGGGCTTTCGTTTAAATTAAAGGCCAAACTAGATAAAGATTTGAAAGTTTACAAAGAGTGAAGAAATAGTTTAATGGATTCTAGATTTGCACCATACAACATTAGATCATCAAGCAAAGAAAGATTAGAGACGCCAAGTTTTCCATATTTAGCATGACACCTAAAATTTGGTTCATTGGAGATGTTTAATCTTGTTAACTTAAAAAATAATTTCATAATTGTGGCAAATAGGTAAGTCGATAATGGGTCAGGTTGTCTGAGTCCCCTAATAGCCTTGAAAAGTACTTATTGGTTCATCATTGATCAGTATTGAAAAGGATGCTAAAGTGATACACTTGATGATCCAGTTAGTAAACTTGCAAGGGAATCCCATAGGCTACATTGAGCTGATCCATAATTTCCAATTAAGAGAATCAAAGGCCTTTGTGAAATTAATTTTAAGTGCACAACTCTTGACGGATTTCTTAGAGAGATAGCTCTAAAAGAGTTCTTGCATAATCATGATGTTACTTACAATATTCCTTCCATGTATATAAGCAATAGGAACAAGGATAATAAGGATAAGCAACACTTTCTAAAGTCTATTAGCAAGAATTTTAGAGATCACCTTATAAATCACATTGTAACAAGCAATAGGTCTATACTCATATAAGGATGTAGGATTAGCACCTTAGGGAAACAGGTAGCATAGGTCTTATGTAGCTTAGTGAGGATATATGGGTTGTTGAAAAATTATAAGATAGAACTACTCACCATGACTCTTGTAAGGTCCCAAATGGCTTAGTGGTTATACTAAAGCAATATTGATGTGTTTCCTTCTGAGAGAAATTAACTCCAACTTAAAGAGCTTTAACTTTTTTTTAGCATTTGTAAACTTTAGATTCAATCATTACCATATTAAGCCCCCTTTGGATTGCCTCATTAAAGTTAAGGTGCTTTATGTGATCAGTTAAGAATCTAAACGGGGTTTCCTCTTCTTGTCAATTAACCTGATATAATTAACAACAGGGGAGTGATTAGATGTGAAATGATTGCATAATTCAGAAAACTTGAGATGGAAAGTAGAAAGCCATTATGAATTAACAAGGCATTTGTCAAGTTTCCTTTACAAGAAGCTTCTTTTGGTTTGTTTATTACTAAGTACAGAGATTAACAATATATCTTAAGTCAACCAAGCCTAAGTTCCTGGTAAAGTTTGCAAGATTTGCATTTTTGAACTTTAAGCTAGAATTGTATCATCAGACTCATGAGGATAGAGGATGCAATTAAAGTCTCTAAAAAGAATAAAGGGGACGGAGATGTTGGCTCCCAAAAAAGCAAGGTTAATGGACAAATGATCCCTTTAAAACTGGAAAGATGCATAGATTGTAGTAATGGCAATGGATATTTTGGGTTGAATAAGACATATCTCACAGTGGAGAAATTTGTATGAGCAACTCCATTTTTGTAACTAGAAAACTTGAGGATCTAAAAAGATGGCGACCATCCCTTTGTAGTGTGAATCATGATTTCTCAATGTGATCTAATCTTTGCTCAAGAACCGAGACCTTTGTTAAAGAGATTATTTTTATTTTAGTTTCAAACTTACTGAAAAAATAGTCTCTTAAGGACTAAAAAAATCCTTTTAAAGGCATGTTTGTTTGGGTTGTCCCTTACATTCTACATGATGAAATTCATTTAGATTGAGTGGATCCATGTTTCTTTTTCTTGCCATTTTTCCATGTGGCCCTTCTACTAGTACCAAGATCTATGCTCTCAATCGTATTGATCTTTTCACCAAAAAACCTACTTCCCTATCTTTCAGTGTAAACAAATCTAGAACATTGGGGTGAGTATCAAGTTCTAAGAGTTCTTTATGAGGCATTACATCCTCCATATTTGAATCTTAAGGTTTATTAGAGGTGTGGAGGCCCTTAGAATCAATCTTAGACTCAAATGCAAAATTAGGCATTTTACTAGGTTTTGCTAATTGGTCATTTAGTTCTACACTTATTTAGTTTTTTTTGACTCTAGTAAGTTCGTAGATTGAGGTGTAAGCTCAGAGCTATCCTTGCGAGAATTTGAGTCCTCCAAAATCTTATTCCTTACCTCAATTTCATTTTGTTAGTCCACCAATAGGGATTCTCTAATGGGATTTTTGATCTTTTTGCTTCAGGGCCTGTTTGGTTGAGGGTTTCATAATGGAACAGAATGAAATGTAACACACTTCCATCGTTTGGAAGGAAGTTTTATAATGGAATGAAATGAAATAGGATAGAAGCGGAGGGTTTCATGTTACGTTCCGTTCCATCCTAAATAATGAAAATAAGAAAACTCTGATTCAATGAGTTTAGGATGGAACATCAACTAATAAATATATACTACCTAATATACCCTCAATAATTTTTCTTAATATCAATTATTTCTCCTTACTCTAATAACAACCAACACATTTCTATATATTTTTTTCGTAATACAAATTATTTTTTGTAATGCCAATTATTTTTCCTTACCGTAATACCAATTATTTCTATATAAATAAAAATATAAAAAATTATTTTAAAATATAAATAACATAGAATATAATAAAATAAAATAAAATAAATAATAAATAATAATATTTTTATATAATTAATAGTAAATTGTATATAATTAATAATAAAATGATAAAAATTTTATTATTTTAAAATAAAAAATATATAAAAAATTATTTGTCACAGTTGTGAATAATTTTTAATATATTTTCTATTTTAAAATAATAAAAATTTTATTCTTTTATTATTAAAGTCACAACTGTAATTTATGTTTTAAAATTATAGTGTTAAACCTCCTGCAACAACCATTTTAATGTAAGGGGTATAATAGTCATTTATTATACATTACATTTTATTCCATCCATCTTCCAAACAACATTTCACTACATTATATTAGGAACCCTTCTATCCATCCTAAACAACTTTTCACTATATTACATTTCATTCTATTATAAATCGTTTCGCTAAGTTTCATTACATTCTATTACATTTCATTAATTGACATCCAACCAAACAGGCCCTTAGGGAGCCATTTTTTGGTTGTGCCTTTTAGGGATTTAATGGATATGGAGTCTTCCACTAGGTTCCCTAGATCATCGGGTTTTAAGATCCTAATGTCTTTAGGAAACTCCTTTCAATTTCAACTTCAACATATGCAAATGCTTATCCAATTCACTTTATTTTGGTAGTATTCTCATCTAAGTTTAGTGGTTTGCCAAGCCTACAGAAAAATAGGGTTCCTAACATCTTACCTATTTTACAATTAGACCTTAAACTCATTTTACTGGTTTAGGATCTTTTTAATATATTTTTCTTTAAGTTTATCTATATCTTTCCTCAATAAGGTAGAATGATGACTCCATGAAATAACTATATTTAACATTCAATCCCATCTCAATTTACGGAAGTTTAAATAATGTTAGTGACACTTATTAATCAGTACTAACATAAGTTGAAGCTCTTTTCTACTTTATGAAATTATGTTCAATACGGAAAATATGTAGTTATTTAAGATTGGTTGGTTAATTGGGAAAATAAAATAAATTCTCCACATAAAAAATAGCCAAGGTATGATAACCTTGTTCAATAGTATCATTCATATATGTTGCTTATTCATATATATAGGAATTGGAAAGATATTTATATATTCTTTAGGATATGTTACACAAACTCCTTCATATAATTCTTTTTAAGATTTGATTGACTTTATGACTATCAACAAATTAAATTGGCATGTCGTCAAAGCTCTTCTTATATAACGTTTCAGCATTTAAGAAGAATTTCATAGCCATTCTCCTTAGTCTTTTCCTTTCATTAACATTTGCACTAGAAGGAGATTCTTGGAGTTGGATGAACCTTTTAAATAAACTTTCCTAACTTTCAAAAGATGAAGATTGTTTCTTACATGTAATAAATCAAATATACAACCTAACACTCAAAATTAATTAATATATTGAAGAAAGAAGACAAAAATAATAGTCAAAAAATGCAAGATGAGTCTTCAAGGATTTATAACAAATATATTAAATAAAGTAAACAAAAATAGTAGTAAAAAAGTTGTCATCAAACACAAGATGAGTCTTTAAAGATTTACAACTAATGTCTTCCAAAATGGCCAGGGTTTGCAACAATTTCTCTTTATCGAACACATCAATACATAGAAAAAGTGGTTGGACTCTTTGGGATAAATGAAAAACAATTTACATGTGGAAGTCTTGATATGTATCTCAAATTTAATTAGATTGCAAAATATTAAAGTTGGGTGATGTGGTTGTTTGATATGGGTTCTAACTTATAAATAAAGTGAATTGGTAGTCTATATAATCCATTTTTTAACTCCATTAATAGAAAGGACATGATTGATAATTTTAAAAATTTAGAACTCAATTGAGAAAAAAATACATATACTCAATTAATAAAACAAAAAATTTGGATTATCCTTTTTTATTTTTGTTATCTTGATGATTATATAAAGTGGTTTATGCTATTTAGATGATATTATTTGGATTGTTGGATTGTACTATTATTTTGGATTATTAGGATATATTGATGAATATGAAATTATTAATTATGATGTTAGTGATAATAATTTTTAAAGTATTTAACTTATGTATTTCATTATGCAAACTACCTTGGGATTTATGATATGACAAGTTTATTAGATATTTTACACATGGATTTATGTTAAATATGAATGTGATTTATCGTATTATTAATACATTTAGGATATTCATGAAATGTACCTAATACATCTAAATATGTGCCATATAGGACATACATATGAATGTGCTAAATTTACTGCATATACTAAGGGGGATAATAATCATGAACTTATTATGTCTTTAAATGGATCTCTTACTTGTGAACAATTGTATCTTCAGGAGGAGCTTGACTTTCATATCCACAATGAGTAGAGATTTAGCTAGGACTTATTATTTTATTGGAAAAAAAATTATAGGCTTAAGCTATATGAGTTGGTCTAACCCTGTTTAATTCTAAAAGGGGGAGAGATAATGATTATGAAAAATATTTAGGATAAGGCAGTGCATTTTTGGGGAGAGTAAGTTGGAGATGGTAATAAATAGATAGTGATAATGGAAAACATTTAGGCCATGGTAATACATATTGAGGGAGATTAAATATGGTAATACATAT
>JANQBM010000007.1:9601613-9624283 GCA_025594535.1 Erythroxylum domingense
TCACAAATGATCAAGTGATACCATAAGAAATAGTATTGTGAAGGTCTATAAGGGAGAAAAGACTAGTTATATCAGATGACTATGTTGTGTATTCACTTGAGCATGAGTATGACTTGAGCATTGGTAAGGATCCAGTCTCATTTAAAGAAGCCATAAAATGTAATAATTCTGAAAAGTGGCTCAATGCTATGAAAGAAAAGTTAAAATCTATGGATGATAATCAAGTCTGGGAACTAGTTGAGTTATTTGAAGGCTCAAAGCAAGTGAGTTGTAAATGGGTCTTTAAGACCAAAAGGGACTCGAAAGGTAATATTGAAAGGTACAAATCCAGACTTGTAGTTAAAGGTTATACTCAAAAGGGTGGCATTGACTTTAAAGAGACCTTCTCTCCAGTTTCAAAGAAGGACTCGTTAAGAATTGTTATGACATTAGTAGTTCATTATGATTTAGAGTTTCACAAAATGGATATAAAGACTTTTGTTCTGAATAGTGACTTAGAAGAAGAAGTTTGTATGGACCAACCTGAAGGTCTTTTGACTCCATAAAAGGAAAATATGATGTGTAAATTAAAGAAGTCAATATATAGTTTGAAACAAGCTTTTCATCAGTGGTATCTAAAGGTCATTGATACCATTACCTTTTATGGTTTTGTAGAGAACACTATTGATGGGTATATCTATATGAAGGTCAGTGGGAGCAAGTTCATTATTTTGGTACTATATGTTGACGATATTCTTTTAGTTGCTAATGATTTAGGCTTGTTACATGATGTAAAGAAATTTCTTTCTAATAATTTTGAAATGAAAGATATGGGTGAGGCATCCTATGTGATTGAAATAGAAATATTCTGCAACAGAACACAAGGACTATTAGGGTTGTCTCAGAAAGGATATCTCATTAAATTATTAGAGAGATTTAGGATGGAAAAATACTTAGTATGGGTGGTTCCAATTCAGAAAGAGGATAAATTTAGTGAAATACAATGTCCCAAGAATGATTTGGAACGAAAGGAAATGGAATCTATTCCCTATGCATCTCTAGTTAGGAGTTCGATGTATATTTAGACTTGTACTCAACCGAATATTAGTTTTATTGTTAGAATGTTAGGCTGATATCAAAGCAATCTCGGATTGGACCACTGAAAAGCTGCAAAGAAAGTTCTTAAGTATTTACAAGGCACTAAGGATTACATGCTCACACACAGGAACTTAGATCACTTAAAAGTGATTGGCTATTCAGATTCCGACTATGCTGGTTGTGTAGACTTAAGGAAATCTACCTTTGATTATCTATTCCAGCTAGTAAGGGGGGCAATTTATTATAAGAGTGGAAATCATTCTGTCATTGCTACTTCCACTATGAAGGCTGAATTTGCGGCATACTTTGAGGCCACTATTCAAGCATTATGGTCGTGAAACTTTGTCATAGGGCTAGGTATTGTCGACAATATAGCTAGACTCGTAAGAATTATTGTGATAATTCCGCAGCTGTCTTCTTCTCTAAAATGATAGGTATTCTAAGGGTTTTAAACACATAGATTTGAAATACTTGTTAGTCAAAGAAGAAGTGCAAAAACATAAAGTGTCAATTGAGCATATTGAAACTGATCTAATGGTAGCGGATCCGTTAACTAAAGGATTATTACCTAAAACATTTACTGGCCATGTTGAAAGGATGGGCATTATAGATAAGTCCTTGTTAGCATGAGATCATGTTATGTAAGTACATATGTTTTGGATATTTTCTATTATTGTTTTGACACTTATGAATTCAATTAATGTTATGTTTTTGCTATTTGTTAGTTGTCACATTATGCTATGTACAAGCATTGTTTTATTGTAATGAAAAATTATGTTTTGAGAAACATTAAGTTGAAGATTATAGTGTTTCTCAATTACAGTTATTTTGAGTTGAGATGATTGTATGATATATGGAAAGAATCATGTCATTAGACGACTTGTGACCGCCATGATCCCATTGTTTCAATTCATTCAAGTTTGATAGCTTAACAGATTCAATATATGGTGCACACTTGTGTTGTTATTAAATCGTAACATGGGCCAAGTTGGAGATTGTTAGATTAATTTAATAATCATAGTATGACTCATATTACTTTATTTGATCCTAATATAAAGTGAGCCCAAAACAATAGTTATTGGACTTGTTAAAGGATATTAGAATCATTAAGGTTAGTTAATAAAGAAACCCTTCCCTCTCATTTCAAGTAGAAGAAACCTTTATAGATATTAAAATATAGATGCGATCTTGCACCATTGAAAAGAACGAAGAAAGGTAAGAAGGCAAGAGTGGATAAAGTTTTTTTCTGTAAAAAAAGTGATTTGCTAATAAGAAGAGATTACACGAATATAGATCAAGGTTAATATTTCTCTCTTTTATTTATAGCACTAATTTTAGGATTCGAAAGTGTTGAATTAATTGGGTCATAAATATTCTTGGTGAATTGTATGCTTTTAATATTTGCTTACACAATGTATTCTGCATCTCGTGGCATTTTAGATTAGAAGCAAACCTCCCCGGAAATCCTTTGCCATGTAGTCTCGTATTGAAAGTTGATTGTGCTTATTAGGATTTTGTATGATCGCTTGTTCAAGCATGCCGATTCCCAGGTCCCTCATCCCCTTTCGATTCCTCTTATAATAGCAATTCCATAGATTTAATCTATGTCATTTCACTTCCGTCAAAAAAAAAAGGGAAATTCAATTTAGTGCTTTCTTAAGCTCATGCATGCAACAGGGGAATTATTTAAGCATATTAGAAGAGGACAGGAAGAGGATCGTTAGTGGCACTGGCACATCCTAAACTTGTGCAGATAATTATGGGTTCCTTATAATTATATATCTATATAAAAGGGTAAATTCCAGCATGTGAACCATACTGGTTCCTTATAATTATATATCTATATAAAAGGACCAATTCCAGCATGTGAACCACACTGTTTTTATGCTAACAGGCACCAATCAGTCAACCTTGTGGTTTGAATTAGAAAATATTAAGAACAAAAAAACTAGATTTTTTGTTAAAATTGTAAGTTATTAAAAACTAAATGTAAAATCTGTAGAAGCATTAAATGTTGTTAGGAAGTTTAGATTGTAAACCTACATTTTGTTGAACTCAAATTCTCTGTGTCACCAACCCTGGTCTAACCCTGTGTCACTCCCTCCTAACTATTTATTTATATAGGTCCACATAAATAGATGGTTAGGATGGAGTGACACAGAATTGGACCAGGTTGTTAACACAGAGGATCTCATCTCCATTTTGTTTAATATATTACTCTATTGGTAAGTAACGTAAATAATTAATGATTATAATATAAAACTACCCACTTCATCATAATAAAGTTGGTAATTTAACAGAAATCCAATCATACCTAACTTAAATAATTTTATTCTTATAAATATATAAATGTAAACATGATAAATTGAAAGAGTTCGGATGTAGATTGTGTTACCAAATTAGATAAATAATTTATCTAAATAAGTAGCATATTATTGCTTACATAAAGCCCGCCCCCCTCTCTCTCTCTATAACCGTTCTTCTCTTGTCTCCGTCCCTTCACAAACACTGCGCAAACGTTCCGAGTCTGATCCCAAAGCCAAGGCTACGTTAATTTACGAACTGATTTGTGTTGTATTACATTTAAATTCTCTAGTTCTATTATTATTTAAGTCACTTCAAAATCATTTTCTTTTAATGGCGGAGCTAAAACTTCACTCACAAGCATTACGCCACCAGCCTGACTCTTACACTTCTTCCTTCTCCGATTAACGACCTGTCTAGAAATGGACCCAAATTCACAACCATCTCCGCCTCCTCGTCCGCCCCCACTCTCCGTCTCCGATACCCACGACTGTTCCTTTCGAAACAGTTGCACCGCCATTTGCGGCGATGGTGGCACGTCTACCAATTCTGTTAGGGCAAGCATTGCGGAGAGAAGAGCCGTGAAGTTCGGGTTCAACGCCCAGAGGATCAGCACGGCTCGGTTCAGGACCACCAGCCCCCTGGCTTCACCGTCCTCCACGGCGGTCCGATCACCGTGTATTACCATTCCCCCTGGGATTAGCCCCACTGCGCTTCTCGATTCTCCGATTATGCTGCCCAATTCTCAGGTACCGTACTTGTTTAGTTTTGTCTCTTATATGTACAACTGTGTTTGGATACTGTTAAAATTGGTTGTCGCTCATGAAAAATGTTGTTTATGTACGGCGCTTATTTTTTCACATATATAAACGAAAAAACAACTTTGGCTGATCTATTTATGTGGGTAAATAATTTATTTTATATAATATATACATGCTATGTTATGTTTATGCGTTTAGTTTTTATAGTTTCAAAAAAGCAAGCATGTGGTCCTCTGACTACACTTTCTATTTCAACCGCACTCGTCATTGTGAACTGAATCACAATCTACTCCTTTCACTTGTGCAACTAAGACCCAAATTTCAGGAGGTAGATTTTGAGCAATGTTTATGTTTTTATCATTTCTCAATGCTGCAGACCTCATCTATCATTTAGTAGACCGAAGAATTTAGAACTGGATTCATATTCATACTACACTAGCTATTTATTGTTCTTCTCCTTCCTCAAATTTTTTTTAGTATTATCTTCGATAATTTTTATCCTGAAAAACTCCAGGGTTATTATTTGGTGCTAAGACTTTCACAAAACAAAGCTTGGATATCTTGGCATCTCGCTATCTAAAGCAGTCCAAAGAACTTTAACTTTGGACTTCATACTTCAATTTTTTGCCTACATTTAAAAAACCAAATACTACAACTCCCATTATCGTTAATCTTGGTACCCAAATGGATTAATTAATTGAAGAAACTAATTTAATTTCAAGAAATATACTGTTATATATAGAAAGTTGTGATAGGAATGCTTGTCTAATTATTTGGGAGCATTCTTCTACGTTCTTTAATCATTTGTACCAAATTTGTGTTCATTTTTTATTTTACTGAGGAGGAAATTCTGCAGAAAAGTTATACTCTGTAGTTACAGACACAATTTACAGGTTTAATCCCAAGGAAATAGAAAGCTGAATCAAAGACCAATGGTGACATAGGAGAAATGGTTGGTTCAGTCTTACTTAATAGTGATTTAGCACTTAGGAGGGTTGGCACATAAAAGAGTCCCCTTCTTACTGAGGTTAGGTTTAACTTTCTATTTCAACTTGTATTCTGGTACATAAAGAAGATGATCGACAAGGGTGCCTATGCTTCTTACTTTGACATGCTATTTCACTTGGCCATACTTTTACTTGTATCATGATTTGCTTAACATGTGTGTACAAAATACACATTTAACATGATTGTAAGACTTACCTATTGTGTAAGATCTCCTTACTTCTTTTCATTTGTGGTTCACAATGTATTTGATACTTGTCCTACTCCTTTGTTTCAACATATTAGGCGTTTGAAAGTGACACTATGACTTGTTTCTTATTCTTTTTATGATTATCTTATTTTCTTGCCTTAGCTCTCACCAACAACTGGAACATTTTCATTGTCCCTAGTCAACAATTATGAAAGTTCAATGCTAAATGAAGCCTCTCAGGCAAATGGAGACAAGAAGAATGATGGAGGTTCATCCTTCACATTTAATCCTCATGGAAATCCTAATTACTTTCCAAGTCTTTCTAACTCCAATGATCAGGTACTAGCCAACGTGTATTGATGTGGGTGGTGATGGTGACTTTTTATGCTATTCATTTTTATAAAAAATTTTATTTCGTATTGAATGCATTATCAGAAACCCCTTCCCCCTACTACCTAACAAAGGAAGAAAAAGAGTAAACATATAAGAAAGGAGAGAAGGCTTGAACGATGCATTTGTTTGTCTATTTGTCTAATTTTGTGCACCTGTATGCATTTGGGGTTTATTGAGGACTATTTTTATGATGTATAGAAGGGGGAATAAAACTTGCATAATAAATTGTTAGAGAAGAGAAAAAAGAGGAATGTCATGGAGCCAAATATTGCCAACATGTGTCAACATGTAAACTTTGCAAAGGAGCTATAGGAGTATGTGAGACTTTTATTTTCTAGTAACGTTATTCATATATATGATTTTTCTATGGAATTGTTCAAGTGTGAGTAGGGAGAGAAGAAAAACACTGAATATTTTTGAGAAATAAAGAATCTATTTGTAAAACATTTAGCAACTCAATCGATAATAATAAATAAGGATCAACTATTGGGGGAAAGTGTTAGGAATAATGGTCACAAAGGAGGAGAGTGGTTAGTTTATACAAGGAAGAAGAAGACAGGCTGTAAGCAGTAGTGAGATAGCTAGATATCAATATATTTTAGTGATTCAGGTTGTTAGCAGGAGATATTTATTCCTTAGAAGTTTGTTAGGTTAAGTAGATATAAAATAATAGTCTATGGGGGAAGTGGAGTAGGCTTTTAGATTGGAAATAATTCTTGGAAGATTTCCTGAGATTGTAAGGGGGTTTTCCCTTGTGAAGAAGGTTCTTCCTTCTTGTTTCAAAATAATACTGAGCTATTGCTCTCTACCTAGTGCTATTTAACACACGGGCACATTAAGTTGAATTGTTACCTAGCAAAAAGAGAAGACTTATTCGTGATGAGATACTTGGCTGGCTTAAGATCAAAATATGAACCAATTTGGGCCCAGATACTCGGTGGCACTAAACTCCCTTAACTCACTGAGATATATTCACGAATATCTCGATCCCTGAAGGGACCAATACAAGAAAGTGGTGACAGTTTACTCTAGTTGTTCACAATAGTGGAAGAGGTAATAGAGGCTGAAGTAATTGTGGCTGTCATGTTCGTTGCGGAGGAAGGGGCAGAGGAGGCCAAAGGAAATGTGGCCATTGACTATTGTTGGGACTTACACTGAGTTGTGTCCAAATTCTTCTCAATTTGCTAATATTGTGGAAGCTTTTGGTGGTTCTACCTCAACAAGTGGAAACAAGGTAGTTTTAAAGAGGATTATGCAGCTTTTCTTCAGTATCAAGCGGCCAAGCAAGAAACCACACCAATTAAGTCGTTTGCTCACCTAGGTAGTCAAACAGCTTGTTCATCATCCTCTATTAAACCCTAGGTTATAGATTCAGGAGACATTAATAATATTGCAAGTAACCCAAATTTTTTTGATCAAATTACCTATGTACCAAACTTAGACCAACTAACTGTTGCTAATGGTTCCACTACTAAGATAAGTGGGGTTGGCACTACATTTTCTTTTCCTTCAATGACGTTAGAACAACATCATATATTCCAAAACCTTTCTTCAACTTAACGTGTCTAAGTAAGCTAACCAAATCATTGAATTGTTCTATTTCCTTTTTTCCTCATTCTGTTGTTATCTAGGATTTGAAGACAAAGAAGATGGTTGGAGGAGAGGGTGAATTTGGAGATCTCTACTATTTGGCAGTTGTTCAACCGCTTGCTTAGTTGTTACTTCGCCCCTCCGAATCCATAGTCGCCTTAGTCATCTATCCATCCAAAATTTTTTTTAAAAAAATTAATTCTTAATTTGAATTCAAATCTTCATCTAGATTGTGAGTCTTGTCAACTTAGGAAATATAATCGAGTTGCTTTTTCATCTAAAGTTAATAATAGAGCATAAAGTTCCTCTATGTTAGTTCATTATGATGTTTGGGGCTTATATCGTGTTTGGTCAGAACTTGGTTTTCGTTACTTTGTTGTTTTTGTTGATAATTGGTCTAGAATAACTTGCTTATATCTAATAAAAGAATGTTTTGAATTGTTATCTGTTTGTCAATTCTTTTGCTCTGAAATTAAGACTTAATTTGGTTGTCCTATTCGCATCCTCAGAAGTAATAATGCCAAAGGATATTTTTCTGAATCCTTTAAGACTGACATAAAATATTGTGGTATAATTTACCTATCTTCTTGCTTTCACACACCACAACAAAATGGTGTTGCTAAAAGAAAAATCAAACATGTAGAAATTGTTCGAACCTTACTAATTGAGATGAAGGTTCTAAAGGAGTTTTAGAGTGATGTTATCCTCACTATTTGCTATCTTATTAACAGAATGTCATCCACCACTCTCAAACGTCAGGTCCCTAATATCCTT
The DNA here is from genome assembly GCA_025594535.1 of Erythroxylum domingense. Lineage (NCBI taxonomy): Eukaryota > Viridiplantae > Streptophyta > Magnoliopsida > Malpighiales > Erythroxylaceae > Erythroxylum > Erythroxylum domingense. The sequence continues at coordinate 9,609,708 of JANQBM010000007.1, forward strand.
ATATTTCCTAATACCCCTTCATTTCCTCTTTCGTCTTGTATCTTTGGATGTGTCTATTTTGTCCATCAATTCTATCTGGGAGTTGAGAGATTAACTCCACGAACCATCAGGTTTATCCTCCTCTATTACTCGAGGTCATAAAAAGGCTATTGTTGTTTAGCCCCCTCACTTAAAAGATTCTTTGTGTGCGCAGATGTGACATTCTTTAAGAACACTGCATACTTTTCTGAGATTTAAGATGCCAAAAGCTTCCATCATTGTTTACCCTTCTCTTTTTGACAACTCCTTAGATAATTCACTAAAAAGTTCAAAAAATTCACTTATAGATTCCAATCCTTCTTATCTTCATCAATTGTCTCGATCACATTTGCAGATTTATTCCCAACGACCTCATCGATGGTAGATAACCATCTGGATGAGCCCTCTCCTCTAGCGCCTAATTTTTCTCCAAATTTAGAAAACAATGACCTCAACTGGCCTATTGCCTTAAGGAAAGATAAACGATCTTGTAACAATTATTCGATTTCTAATTTTGTTTCTTATAACCATGCATCCCCCTTCTTTAGTTCCTTTTTATCAAACCTAGATTTTGTGTCTATCCCTAAGAGTATGACAAATGCTATACAAAACCCTGGGTGGAAACAAGCTATGTAAGAGGAAATAGATGCTTTATGGTCAAATGACACCTAGAAGCTTGTTACTCCTCTTGATGCCTCAGTTGTTGGTTGTTTATAGGTATATACCATTAAGATTCCTGCTTATGGATCCATCGAACGACTCAAGGCTCGTCTTGTTGCTCAAGGATACACACGTTTATGGTATTGATTATTCTAAAAGCTTTTCTCCTGTGGCAAAAATGGCGCCAATCTGTATTTTTATCTCCTTAGCTGCAACTTATTCCTAGCCTCTCTACGAACTTGACATGAAAAATGCATTCTTGTATGGTGATCTATAGAAGAAACAATCTATATGGAGTGCTCAGAGAGAGTTTGAGAAAATGTGCCTATTGAAGAAATCTTTATATATTTTAAAACAATCTCCTAGAGTATGGTTTCGACAGTTTACTTCAGTTATGAAGAAATTTCGACTCGAAGAAATTTTGACTCTAAGTAGTTTGGAGTAGACTATTCGATGGTCTATCAATACACAAGATCTGGTAAAATTCTGTTGTCTATTGCTCGTGTATGGAGTAGATATTGTTATTACCAGTGATGATCAAAATAAAATTCACTAATTGAATGAATTCCTACAACAACAATTCCAAATAAAAGATCTTGGTCTATTGAAGTATTTTTTGGAAATCAAAGTTGCAAGATCTAAAGATGGTATTTGTCTCTCCCAATGCAAATATGTTCTTGATCTCCTAGAAGTTGGCTTGTTGGGATGTAAACTGGTGGATTCTCCAATGGATCCCAACATCAATCTTGATGCAGATCAGGGAGAACTCTTAAAAGATCCAGGAAATTATAAGAGAATGATTGGAAAATAAGAGAATAATTGGAAAATTAAACTATCTTACAGTTACTAGGCTTGATATTTCATTTAGTACAAGTGTGGAGAGTGAATTAATGCAATTCCCTCAAACCAACCATTAGAATGTAGCTATTCGAATCCTGAAATACCTCAAGCACAATCCCGGCAAAGGAGTCTTATATGAGTACCATTGACATTATTCAATTCAAGCCTATAGCAATGCTAATTAGGCTGGTTCTAGGACTGATTGACGATCTACTACAGGATATTGCGTGTTTGTTGGTGGCAATCTGACTTTAAGGAAAAGCAAGAAGCAAACATTGGTTTCTTGTTCAAGTGCAGAATCAGAATATAGGGCCTTGACATATACAATTCGAGAACTTGTCTGAGTAAAACATATGTTGCAATAACTTGGATTTCAAAAAAACTCAACCTATGGGGCTAATGTGTGACAATTGAGCAGCCATTTACATTGCTTCTAATCTAGTTTTTCATGAAAGGGCAGAGCATATTGACGTAGACTCTCACTTTGTCAAAGGGAAGGTGCATCAAAATGTGATAAAAACCACTCATGTAAAATTTGAGGACCAATTTGTTGATCTATTCACTAGGTCTTTGGTTGGAAGCCTTGTAACACAACTACGTAATAAGCTTGGAGCTTATGATATATATGCTCCAGCTTGAGGGGGAAGTGTTAGAAATTATGATTTGATTAAGAGAATTTTTTGGATTATAATTGTGATTTGATTGAGAGATTTTAGGGATTATAATTGTAACTTACCTTATATGAATAAGATAATCTAGTATATGAAGGGAGTGGGAGCTGCTAATTTCTGTAGGCTCTTACAGTCCCCCTTCTCAATTCATATCAATTCTATAAATAGGTCAACTAGTAAGAGTCATTTTGAGATAATTTGAGGAGTTCAACTAAGGAAGCTTATTGATTTAGTTCCTTTACCGCAAACAACACAAGTTAGCGTTCAAGTTGAAGGTTTTGCACAACTTAATAAGGGATATTTTTTATATGGTATGGTAAAAGATAATAACAAGCAACTTGACTTATAAAGAACATGTTGATTAACATATTCAATGGCCCAGCTGTATGAATCTTTCAATGTCCTTTTATACAATCTTTGGTCTGTGATCCTTTTATCTCACATGTTCGTGTTGAAATTTGTGCACACGACTCTCTTAGAGATTTGGTACTTGGAGTAGGACAATAGTATTGCTTATTTGATCCAGCCATAGATAGTCTTGCTGGCTTTGCAATGCAGTCAATGTTTGGATCTTTTCCTTTGTGGCTTTTTTTTTTGGCATAGTTACATGTAACTATTATCATTTACAGGGAAATAATGTAGATTGTAAAGCCCTTGTCCTGGTGAAACCATCAATGGGTTTTGAATTTTCAGCAGAGCTTTCACATGAAGCTATAAAGAGCTGCATTAAGGACTCAATGCCTGATGTGAAAGCTTTAAGCAACACAGCTGCATCAACTGATTTCTGTGACATTCAAATCAGTGGGTCCGATGCTCCTAGCAGTCAGAACTCTCTGCAAGCAGAACCTTTTTCAGGGAATCATCATCCTCTGCAAGAGCAGAATGGGACCTACACTGCAATAGGAACCGGACGAATTTCAGAAGATGGATACAATTGGAGAAAGTATGGGCAGAAGCAAGTGAAAGGTAGTGAATATCCAAGAAGTTACTACAAGTGTACACATCCAAATTGTCAGGTAACGAAAAAGATAGAGCGCTCTCATGATGGTCAAATTACAGAAATCATCTATAAAGGTGCTCATAATCACCCTAAACCCCAGCCTAGTCGCCGAGCACAACTTGGATCAGCTTCTTGGTCTGATGAGATGCCGGAGACAGATGAGGGTGGTGAAACCTGTTTAAAAGTAGAAGGTAGGTCAGTTTGGAAAAATATGCAGCCAGGGTCCAAGGACGGTAAAGTTGGTCATGATTTGAGGGCTGATGTTCTGGAGAGATCACTGTCAACATCAGTTGTTACTGAGCTTTCTGATCCTTTGTCAACCACTCAAGGAAAATCTATGGGAACATTTGAGTCTGCAGAAACTCCAGAACTTTCTTCCACACTTGCTAGTCATGATGATGATGATGATGATGATGAGGCTACCCAGGGAACCATGTCAATTGGAGTTGATGCCAATGATGATGAATCAGAAACAAAAAGAAGGTACCCCACTATATCTGGTGGCTAGCACGTATTGACATATACCAGTCTGTACTTAAGTCTGGTAGACTTTTATCTTTATAGGAAAACAGAGACATGCTTGGTTGAAACAACTTTAGCATCAAGGGCTGTCCGTGAACCTAGAGTTGTTGTCCAAATTGAGAGTGAAGTGGATATACTTGATGATGGGTATCGCTGGAGGAAGTACGGGCAAAAAGTCGTCAAGGGGAACCCAAACCCTAGGTATTGATATTTCATTTTGTCACCGGTTGTGGGCTGCATTACTGTTTCTGTGGAAAGTGATTTCATGATCTCTCTCTAGTAAGGATTCTGATATAGTTCCCTATCCTTCTGCGGTGATTACTGGGGCAAAGTTTTAAAATGTGTTTCATTATCTGGATTAACAAATTAGTGGTTTCAGCGTGTCTGTCTGTGTGCTATAATTGTTCAATTTTCCACTGGTTTATATCAGTCTGCCAGCCTTTGGAATACATTTTCCTTTTTCTTGATTAATTATGAAAATATATGGTATTGACAATGATAAGAGACATGAATTTAAATGTTTCTTTTCCTTGTATTTGTATGATAGGAGCTATTACAAATGCACAAGTGCTGGATGTTTAGTGAGGAAGCACGTGGAGAGAGCCTCCCACAATCTCAAATATGTAATCACAACATATGAAGGGAAACACAATCATGAAGTGCCTGCCGCCAGAAACAGCAGCCATGTCAATGCTAGTGGTTCTAATTTGTCTCAGGCTATGGTTAGTGCTCAGCCTGCCCTGACAATGACCAGAAACGCCAACGGGCCAAAAAGTGAAACACAGATTCAACGTTTTACTCTGGGTTTCGAAAGGAAACAAGAACTAAACAAGGAGTGTTTGAGACCTTTAGTTGGAAATTTGAGCAATGAAATGAAGCTTGGGGCTTCCTCATTTTACCCCATGAAGTGCCCTTCCATCCAACATACCATGCCATATGGTGCTTTTGGGATCAACACTAGTCATGGTGCAAGCCCTTTCGCTGGTTCTATCACCTCACTTGTTCCAGATTTCCCTATTTCGGTCCCATCCAGTCTACAGACAACTGCAAATCTTTCCTTGGCCGGGGTAACTTTTGGTAATAACAAACTGGGTGGTGAGATTAGACCTTTCTTCACGGGCCAGCAGTTGATTAGACCTAAACAAGAGCAGAGGGATGATAATCCTTACAATGTTGATCCATGCATCATCGAGCGTGTAAACGCACCATCTTCATCGGTATATAACGGTAGTATCATGGGAAATTTTCCATCTTAAAACAGTTTTGACTCTTACACTAGGGTTCCGAGAAAAGTGAAATCTTGCTTTTCATTATAATTTCCTTCTGCAATAATTTATTCTATACATCTATGACTCATTGGAACTTAGCAAAGCAAAGTAAGTGAATGCCTGATTTTTTAATGATCAACCAATAGAGCTTTTGTTTACAAATGTATGCTATAAGTCTTTTTGTTTTTTTAGGTTTTTTAGAAAGCACTTGTCATATAAATTACTCAAATATATTATGTATAGCTTCATTCTATTTTTACTAGTCTTGATGATTTTAAATGAAAACAAAAAATATATATATCTGATGAATTAATTGTAAGAAAAATAATATTTTTAGAATATAATGATCAAAGAGTAATTGATAATGTGATCATAATTTTAATATTTAAATTATATTTAATTATTATGTTTAAATTCTTATTTATAGTTTCATAAAGAATGAATATTAATAGAATGACAAAACTAACACACTTTATGTTTCTTTCTTAGGAAGCAATTTAATTCAAGTCAGTTTATTTCCATGTTTCCTTTTTATTGTCTCCTTAGCTATTGGAGGAAACCTTTTGCTTTGATATGGATAAAATGCATGTGCATGTGAGAAGTAGGTTTCTACTTCTTTTTTATTTTTTTAATATTCCCTTTCCAAACTCTTACTAAGAGCATTTAAACAAGGATAAAACCTAGCTATTATCGTGGGGTTGACTTCTTGAAATGAAAAATAAGCTACTTTCTTTTTCATGAGGCTTTTGGTTTCTTCTAATCCTCTCTATTATGTATGATGTTTTTTTCTTATTCACCTCATTATAATTGATTATAAGGTTAATCATGTTAAAATAAAATCTTTTATTGTAAAAGTTACAAAGATCATTTTAAAATAGAAGACAAAAAATGATTCTACTATATCTAAACTCTTTTAAAACATGAAAATAGTACCTAAAATTTTTAAAAAAATCATTTACTAATTTGTGATTGATGTGGGCAAAACATAAAAGTAAAATTTAAGCATCTCCATCATAATTTTTAGACCATTAAATCTAAGTGATGAAATTGTACAAGTGTTGGCGAGCTTTGATTAATGCTTAACATGTAAGTTGACATGAAGATAACGGATAAGCAAATAAACAAAATTAATTTGAGTAGGCAAGGAAAATATAAGATATTAATGAAATTAAGAAAAGTAGGAAAGAGTTAATATGTGCTTATACACATCGGCAAAAACCATAGGTAGTAAGTGAGATTCAAATGCAAGACTAAAGATGATCGATGTCATACTAAGTCCGAAGGTTTGTGAAGGAATTGACTTTGACGAGGTATTACGAAGGTATGGAAATCTTTAAGTTTTATTACGTTAGTAGCCCGATTGTTGCTTAGCTTAGTTATGGAATGATATGATTGTCCCATCAGTGTAATTAGATGGACTATACACCAAAAAGTTTTTGGATGGCTAACCAAAGACTTATTAAGACACTTTTTGATCGATAGGCAATAATGTGACAATATATGGCAAGAATATGAAATAGTGAGCTTAGAAAATTGAAGCACTTCTCATATAGTGGGAAAGTGGTCCAATGATGTGGCAAGAGGGTAAGACATGTTTGAAGACTATGTTCTTCATTTATTTTTTTTGGGGTTAGTAACCTAAAGTGTGTACCTCCTTATTAACTAGGTGGAATTAGTAAAAGTGACAATTTCTATAGACTTAGAACTAGTAGTGAAAGCTAATGGTTTATCATAGTCACTAAATTCCTATAAGTTTATATAAAGTTATCATGCTTAGCTCATTTGCTATTCCTTATAAATCTAAACATTTAGAGGGAGTTTGAGAGCTTTCTAAAAACCCTTTTGTTGAGAGCTTCAAGTAGGAAGATCTTGAGCGATTTTTTTGTAAAGAATTTCAAGTTAGAAGTTTCTCAAGTCTTTTATATTATTTATTATAAGAATAGATCAATGGAAAGTCATATTTGTCTTATATATCTCTTGTTAATTTATTTTGTTTGGATTATAAAAACACTTGTATATTGAGAGTGAGTAAAACACTTAGCACTAATGCTTATGAGGTGCTTGAAAAATAAATGAGTTATTGGTTAGTGATCATGAAAATGGGTTAAGCTAGGGTTTTAGCAGACTTAAACTTAACAATTGCACAAAGATTGACAATTTGTTTAATTTTACTACACTAACTATTGCACAAAGATTGACAATTTGTTTAATTTTACTACATCTTGAAAATTTTCCTATAATAGTAACCATAAAGATCATGAGACTTTTGGCTAGAAAGAGAGAGGAGAACTGGATGTAAAGGAGGAGATAAGTATGTTCTTTTAGTAAGTTGAGTTTTAAAGGAAGCTTTTTGTTTGTATAGAGCATTGGCTAGATGAAGTTACTCATATGTTCCTTGTTCAAAGTATATTTTTTATCCTTCTCTTATAAATTAGGAACAATTGTAGCTTCATATATGAATATATTTGGCGTGTTTCAATGTCAACTAGTACTTAGCATATTTGATAACTTATCTTTAATTTTAGGATTATTCTCTTAATGTGTACTTATATTGTTATTTTACAATATTGTTGGATAGAATCCTCAATTGTTTTTCTTTTACCATCATGTTAGAATCCTATATTATATTAGTTGACGAAGGTAAATTGTGATGATATTGGATATTTTTGTATACCTTGCCTCAAAGAGCTCTAGTACTCCTGTTTTCATATTTGATATCTTAAGAAAATGCACTTAGCGTAGGAAGATTGTACAATGTATTGTTTTCATAGTCTACTTATAAGTACAAAGTGTTTGGGTTTGGACTAGACTTAAGTTATACTAATCTTTACAATGATACCATTATTGTTTTAGCCAACTCTAGTTGAATATTTTCATCCCTCAAGCTATTCTTGCATCAACATAACATAGGCTTATGGCTTTTGATATTTTAGTACATGCCTTTGTTAATAATTAATTATCATTTTATCTTATTTCTTTCTTAATCATTTATAAATTATTATCGTCATTTTTTCTTTCATACTTTAATCATATTTTCATTTACCACTTTCAATTTGATACTTGATAATTTAATAAAGCTTATCTAAATTGTTTGTTTGGATGACCATTAAAAAGCTAATGATAAGCTTGACTTATGGGTTCTTAACTTTTCCTTTCAACTTAGGCTCTTGCTATTAAGTTTTGTGATTTTGATCATATAAAAATATTCTTTTTCAAGTATTAAGTTTTGTGGTTTTGATCATATAAAAATATTCTTTGTTAAGGACAAATGACTCAGTTTTAAGTTTGCAAATTGATTGGTAACAACATTAGTTGCCTAGTGTTTTTTAAGAGACAATAATAGGACTTTTTTTTATAGATATAAAGATACAAGTTTTATGAGAACTTGAAGGCTATATTATTGATGTAACTTGTAACATGCCACTCGCATAGCGCATATGCCCGAACATCCTCAAATAATCGAGAATATATTCTACCGAAATGGTACGTTAGAACAATCACACTAACTAAAAGGCATCACATATATCACAAGCATTTCAAATGATCAATTCTTCCCATTTCAGTCACAAACATCAAACTTACATTGTATCATTACAATTCATAATCCGTGTATATACATTACATAACATTTGAGAGTTCAATACTCCACACAAAATGTTTAACATGAAATGGGATGCTAACTGAAAACATTTTAAACTAGCCTTTTCAGATATCAGCTAATAAGGCCTTTGAGCCATTCTTGTCCCCAAAATGCAAGTACTAGGCTTTTACTATATAACTTCAATAGCTAGAATTTCTTTGAACCTGAAAATCAACATTTACAATTTTGATAAGTTTGTGAACTCGGTGAGTGAACTATCATCGATATGTTCACTCAAATCAAAACACCAGAATAAATTACATAGCTCAATTCAGCAAGTATATTACAAAATCCAGTATGGAATACTACATCACATTTTTTCATATTTCAATAAGTATTGTATACCAACATTGCATATCACTATTTCAGAACAATTCAATAAATCATCATAATCATTCATATGATACATGTATAATTGTATATGCAAATGCACATATGATTTCTTTCTTATTTTTCTTTATTATAATCAAGCACCTACTATCCCAAATCCGTTGTGAATACCGGGCTCATTTCATATATTATCCCGTATCCATTGTGGATATCGGACTTATTGTTATCTGTACCTGTGGCTCTCTGTGCACAATCCTAAGCTTAAAGCTCTTTTTCACACATTGACTACTACAGTCACAACTCCTTTATATGATCATGCATTTCAATGCAATGAGATACATCAATTATATTATTCTTTCAGTACCTTTCATTCAATGTGCTCATTTCATATATGAAATTCTTCGGATCTAAGTCTGGCATTCATCATTCAATTGTTCATACATTCCATATTACACATACAGTTCAATAGAAGCATATATAATTAAGTTTACACATGTAGGTTAACTCACATTATGCTCCATAAAAGTTATTTCCTTGATGATTTGGTAATGTTTAGGCGTTGGCGATCAAGTTGTGCTTCTATAGTCAAGCAATACACACATAGTTCACAATCACTAATTTGTTCAATCATATGAATATACAATCATGCACATGTATTTGTGTCATGTTCAATGCATGCTCAATTGACCTTTCCAGGTATGTATTCTTATTCACAAGTCTTGACCGTTCAATTATTATAGCTTGTAAATTACCATTTTGCATTTAGGTTTATACCTTGAGTAAGTTTGATTACTTTAAATTCATTAATCATATATTCATCAACCTTTTCTAGCAATATACATTCACACAATTTCCCAATTCTCATTCATCCATACCTAACACATCTTTCTCATATCCTTTTGATCATATTTGCATTCATAAGAGCACCTTTTTTCCTTTAACAACTCAAAATTTTCAAATTTAAACATATTGATATCAAGACAATCCATTCATTAAGTATTGACATCAATTAACAACCTAAACTTATCAAACCCTTAACCAATTAATCAAGCAATAATCTAGGTTCATTTCAAGCCTTAATCAAGTCTAAATACACTAATGTAGAGTGACTTATCCTCATTTGGTTTAACAAATTCACAAAACCAAAATTATCATTTCAAAGCTTTAGCAACGATCGTGGGATGAGTGCCCCGAAGTGCACTATCCAATTTCCCTCAATTTTCCTTATTCAAATACCTTCATACCAAATTCAAAACACCTTCATAATAGTTCATTAATTATACCTTAAGTATACCTTAATTATACTTCAATTCCTCATCAAATTCATCTCTAATTCTAACTCAAAATCATTCATTTAGAAACCCATAAACATATATCAATCTCTAATTCTAACTCAAAATCACTCATGCATCATTTTCCAACACTCATTTGCACTCTAATATATAATCAATCCATCTCCAATTCAATCATTATTAAGTTCTATTAACATATATCACAAGAGATCAGTCTTTCACTTACTTAATCAACTCAATTGCCTCCTTAATTATCAAGATAACCTAGCCTTTCATGCATGCAAGCATAATTCCAAGAACAAGGTAGAAGTAGAATGGTTTTTAGTAAAGATTAAAAGACATGGATTTTGGTGTGGTAATTGAACACAAACCTAGGCAAAACACAAAGATGTGAGGGTGTGGGTGTTTCGGTGGTGAGAGGAAAGGAGAAGAAAGCATGCAGCAGAAACTTCAGGAAAGATGAGTGACTCTACATTTGCTTAACCCTTTTGGTGCAAGGTGTCCTTTTTTTTAAAAGGACACAAGTTATCCAAGGAGATAAGCTACATGTCCTCTTATGTGGCTGCCAAATGTCATCAAAATCCTAGGTCACTTGCCACTCAATCATTACTGCCATTAGTCACTTAATTTTCTATCTTAAATGTCACTCATTTTATAGGCTTAGTCATCCTAATTTTTCATATGTCAACTTATCTTACCACTTGACATTTTTCCTAAACTAAATGTACATTTTAATTCATCACTCTTCAAATTGTAACAATTAACTCCAAATTACTAAGTATAATCCACCAAACCAAAATTCAAGACATAAACAATACACAATCATATCATAATCATTTTAAACCTTTCATGTCCTAGAATATGTCAATTGAGTGCATATACTATCTTTGCAATGTTTTCTAAATCAACATTCATGTGTGTATATGCTTATGTTATACATGTAAATGAAATGCACCTCATAAATTCTAAAATGGTATGACTCAAAAGTCTAACATTCTAACCCTCAGTAAGTTTTGGAAACTGGCTATTACATAACTAGCCATGCATGTTTCTTTATAATATTATTATTCATTATTTTTGAAATACAATTATGTTTTTATATCTTTAATGATTACAAATTATTTACTTCACTTAAGATATATTCATGCTATACTTACGATATTTGATATTAATTTCTAAAATTCCAATATATAGACTATTGGACTAAGATTCTCCTCCTTTGACTTTTTCATTGTCTCTTATAAATTAGGGTCATTTCTAGCTTCAATAATAAATGATTCTTTTAGTACATTAAGGAGAGATTTAAAGGACGCCTTGATGAATTTAATTTGTTTGACATTTAAGCCTCTTATTATTATTGTTATTGTTATTGTCATTATTGTTGTTGTTATTTTGTTCTTTTGTCTTAACATGATGAGAAGTATATTTTTTTAATTTTTTTGTAGGTTTGCTATGGTGCAATTAGAGAGATAATACTTAAATAAGTTTGATAATGAAACTATTTGTTGTTACTCCATTATATACATGTAAGTAGGTATGTATGTTTGGTATTGTGATTCACCTTTATATTTTTTCAGTTCATAATATGTACACTACTTTAGAAGGTAGAAGTACTTCTTTAATACGTGAAAAGATGGTGGATGATGTGATAATCAGGTGCAACATTTTCCAAAACCATATTATCTATGATCTTAGAGGAGTTATGAGAATTAAGGTGATAACTTTCCACTAGTGAGGTAGAGTTAGTAGAAGAAGTGTACAACCCTCACTACTGAATAGGTTAGTAGTAAAAGTGGATGATTTTAATTACTTGGTTCCCAGGTTCTTATAAACCTATATAAAGGAATTATATATTGTTCAATTAAAATGGGCAATTCATTTAATCATCTACTTAAATAAAGTTTAAGTGCTTTGTGAAAGTCCAATGGTAGAGAGCTTTGATTAAAGAGCTCTGGAGTGTCCATTGTAGAGAGTTTCAAATAGAAAGTTTCTCAATTTTGCTTTTTATTATCTTTATAGATAACAATAAAAGGCTAGCTTTGTTATATCTCTCTCTTATTTTCTTTAGTTGATTGAGCTATGCATATATTTATGCGATTGAGCGTGAAGGAAACAACAAAATATAAGTAAACATGAGGCATGCAATAACTAAAAGAGGTGTTATTTGATTATCACAAAGGAAGGCTTAGACAGGATTTGGAAAACTCAAGTTGTTTGCCACACAGTAACTTTGGCTACTTTGTTCTCATTTTGTAGTACTTAAAAAATCCCATAAAATAAGGTATCAAATTTTAGTGAGTAGTTCTTCATTGTCTAAAAAATGATTAGCAAAAGCAATATTTTGAAGAGGACTGCCAAATTAAAGGTAATCATTGGTTATATAACCCCAATAGATGATGGAATGGCTCCTTTCTTAGAATAACTTAAAAATTTTGTCTAAGATTTTCTAAAGACAAAGAGATCATTTAAAGAACAACTGAAATATTTTTTATGCTTAAGCAAATCGATTTTAGGAAAAAAAAATTAAAGTCTAATTAGAGATAACTTTAGTGAAGGTGTAAAAGCCATACTAAGTACCAAAAATTTTCAAACATTCTTAGTGAGAAACGAAGCAATACTTTGCACTGTAAAGGTTTATGATATGTAAAGTGTCAATCATGAGTACATAAATAGTGGATGATGCAAAGATATGGTAGAAAAAGAGAATTTTCAAAGATGTCAATATGAGTAAACCTCTCATCGACAATTAGGAAAAAATAACGAAGGAGCAAACAAATCAATTCCTTCCCAACAGTAGTTCATGACTTGTGAAGGCAACCTTGAAATGATTGACGCAAGATTGTATAATTCTTTTTACTAGACTCCTTACACTGCAAATAACATTGACTTAATGTTGAAAAATATAAAAGATGTTATATACTTCCTTGTTATTGATAAAAATGTATGGAAAACGAGAAAAGTGACTAAGTTCATTACATGAATTGTGAATTTAATGAGAAAAGATTTCACAAATAGTAAGAATTTGTGTCATCTCACCATTATAAGATTTGCAACTAATTTCTTCACTTAAGTATTTTGTTCAAATGAAAAAGTAACTAAGATAAATGATTATAAGTGATAAGTGAGTTGTATCTTAGTATATCATTTCTAATATTTGAATGGAGTTAGGATTATAGTTAAAGATGGTCCCAAGGCCATCTTGTCATTCTAGTTTGTAAGCCTTTTATGAGAGTATTTTGTCTAATGATAGTGATGAGAAGATGATAATTAATTACTTTTATGTTGATATAAAGAAGGTGAAGAAAGCAATCAAGGTTAGTATAAAAAATCACTATTATGTGATGGGGCATTTTTAAATTTGAGTGTCAACTTTAGCCAAATTTCACAAAAGAAAGACAAATTTAATAGGAGAATGATATTATCACAATAATTGTTTCATATAAGATAATATAAGATCTATTTAGTACATTAATAGATATACAATGATGCATGTGGTGATTTTAGGATACCCATTATAGTACGCCAAAGAAACAAACTTAATTCAGGTATATATTTATTCATTTTTGTTACTTGTTTAAGATTAATTGTCACTTTATTTTGTTTACAAGATTATTTTTATTATCATATGATTACTTAAAAAGACCAATTTACAAGTAGTATTCTAAAATTGTAAAAGTTTTCAATTCAAATTCTTAGTCAATGCAAGAGTGTAATTAGGTGTAAAAGAAACTGAAGCATATTTGAGTTTATTCATTCTAAATAAATAAATAAATAGGACTACAAGATATTAAATGATTTGATATTTGTTTGATATAATTTGAAACTTTAAAAAAAGTCATGTTATTTTCATTATTTAGTTTAATATAATTTTTCATAATTTTTAATAACTTAATTTATTTGTTTACTAGAACTTTTAATAGAATAAGTTGTAACATCCCATTACCCATGCTGAAGCTAGAACAGTATATATATTAGAGATTATTGAGAGATCAGTAAATGCATTTCATGCTCATGCATTATATGATATGCACATACTCGTGAATATTGAATTTTTGCACATGAAAATAGTTGTACATGCACTCATTGACATTTTTTCAGGTAAATTGATTTATATATGTGAAAAGCGATTTTTATTGAGAATTGTGGGTTTTATATATTAAAATTTGTTTTGGAGAGTGTATTTTTTAATTTATAATTTTTTTTGAAGAAATTTTGGAGCTGAATTTAGAATTTGTGAGTTAATGATATTGAATATTTTAGTGATAATTGGAATAAAAAGATGAGAGTTATGGGACTAGTTCAATAAGAACTTAGTTAAAGCCTTAGAAGTTAGAT
>JANQBM010000007.1:9651394-9664837 GCA_025594535.1 Erythroxylum domingense
TTTTTTAAAATTTTTGACATACATAATGCTTAATTTGAAATAATATTTCACATTTCATGTTAATATTAATCACAAAACATGCGGATGATTCTAAGACTAACAATTATTGATTGATGGAATTCTATATTTATACATTATGAGAATTTTAAATATGAGAAACAACATGTGCAACAAAAATCTTGTCTTATCATTTTCGTATTAGTTATCTTGTTGATGTTGTGCATTGGTTTGATTATTTTTATATGGACTTTACTTCTTCCTTAAAAACTTATCCTCTTTATATGAAAGCTCTTTTTCGTTATAAGTAAGTTAATATTTTTTGAAAAAATAAAATTTGTATTTCATTGACGAGAAACGAAATCTTAAAATGATAACGTGGGTTATTGCAAAGAAGACTAGACAAACCATTCAAGGATGAAATCTCAATCTACTAGGCTTTAAAGTAAATTAAGCCAAAGTATTCAGACAAAAATTAATTTCCAGAAGCTTCTATTGGCTTGAGTTTGATAGATGGTGAAAGTTGTGTCATTAGTCACCCCATCTCTCGAATGCTTGATTACTGATGGGTATCTTTTGTTTGTGCATATACAATGAAGCTTCACTTCCCTAGATAAATTATTGATGAAAGTACAACAATCCATTTCTTGGTTGTTGAATATTCTACCATTTCTCTCATCTCATACGACAGTCATAAGGTAATCTGAGGTGATTCTATACATCTATTTCTATTCATTTGATTTGTGGCGATATATGTTGCTCTATTTAATTAGGTCTATCCAAGCATTAAGGGCGTTAGAAATTCCACATCTTCAAGTTATTTCTATCAGTGCCCTATTTGAAAAAGGGCGTTTAAAAAGGAGATGATCGATTGCTTGTTGATCAGTTTTGCGAATATAACATTTGTTAAGTATTTGTGTATATTTGTGAATTCTTTTAATTGTTGGTAACTTAATTTTGGTGGCCAACCACATATATATAACATTTCTTGGTTACATTTGTTTGATCCACTCCAGCTTGTGCTATATAACATCTAGTTATATCTTTGATAGCAATACCCTATAGTGAACATGTCATTTTCAATGTGAGTCCATGCTATCAATCCTGTTTACTTGTTGTCGAAGATATGTTTATTGGATTATCCAATAGGCTAGCATCTGTTATTAAGCTAGAAAGTAAAGCTATATTAGCTGTAACACTTGTCTGAAGTATGTTCCATTAGACCATTTTGAGATCAATTGTCATGCCAAAAGATTATTTTCTTACCATCACCATTCTTATAGAAGATATATTTTTTATGCTCCTTCTTAGGTTAAAAATACATTGAGTAGTATATAAGATGTTTTCAAGGTTGACCATACTCCATACATTTTTTCCTTTAATAACATGCAAATATATCCAGTTGGTCTATAGTGAGGTTATGTCCATAGTCAATCTCCATGTTCTTTTAGATAACAAAGTTAGGTTCATCACTTTTATGGGAATTATCCTTAGACCTCCTTGGCCTTTTGGGGAATAGACGTTGTTCCATTTAACTCTAGCTTTATAGATTTTCTCATTTCCACTTTTATACGAGACTCTTCTTAGGAGTTTGAAAACATAATTTCATAATCAAACTTGGCATAATAAGATATGAGGTCCAATATAGACCGACTAAATTTAAAATTGAAGTGATTACCTATAACCTCGCTGTAAATGATAGTGAACTAGCTCTCCATGAATTTATTCTTTATTCAATTCTCCCTAGTAGAGGCCTAGTCAGTAGTATATGATAAACTAGTGGAAGAAATAAGAATATGGAGATATATAAGAGGCGGATTTAAGGTTTTAAAACTAATCATAACAGAGAACTAGTTTGAATCTTATAAGGCATTAGCTGATAAATAAAGACCACTCATCTCCTTATTGATCTATAATCCTAAAAGTTTAGAAAATATTATGAGGCTAGTCATTAAGGAGCTGATAAAGACTTGATCTTCCTTAGAGAAAAGGAACAAGTCATTTGCATAATTCAAAATTAGAATGTGATTTTTCTTACATTTGGAATGGAACTTGTAATTCTTACTCCTCTCAATCACTATAACTAGATGTTTATTTAGAACCTCCATTCCCATAGAGAATAAAAATGGGATATTGGATCTCCTTGCTTTAAGCCCTACCTTCCTTCAATAATCCTTGTAGGTTCATTATCGATTAATATATTATAGAAAACCCTCATAATGCACTACTTCATCCATTATACAAAGGTAATGGGAAAGTTATTAGCCTTCAAAAATTAATCATAAAGTTCCAATTCATAGTATCATAGGCCTTTTTAAAATCAATCTTTAAAGCATTGTTTCTACCACTTCTTTTCCTTTTGTAGTTTTTAAATAGTTCCATCATTAATAGAACATTATCACCAGAGTCCTTCCAAGGATGTAAGTTGCCTGTTAAAAAACTATATGTGCAGATATGATTTCCTTCAACCTTTTTGCTAGAATCCTCAAGGTTATTTTGTATATAGAATTCCAATAATGAATAACCTGCAGTCTAGGAAGGACTCCTATTGGTCTTCTTTAGGAATTAAGCTTATAAAAGGTTTTGTTGATTTCTTTTAGGAGCTTCCCTTCTCTAAAAGATTCCTCAATGGATGTTGTTGTAACATCTCCAATCATCCATTAATTCCTCTTAAAGAATAGAATATTCATGCTATTAAGCCCTGGTGCTTTATGAGTGCTTAAGACTTTTAGAGTATTTTCAATCTCCATAATAGTTGTAGGCTTAGATAAGGACTCTTTCTTATTCATGGTTAATTGATCATGAATAATCTGCTAAGAGGATATGGCATCATATGAAGTTCCTAAAGTGCTTAAGAAGTAGGATTTACCTCATTCAGTAGATCTTATTGAGTTGTGGTTAGGGAATCTCCTTTAAAAATAGAGACAATCCTATTTTTAGATTTTTTGTCATCAACTTTTCTTTGTAAAAAGGATGTGCTTTTGTCTCCTTCTAGTATCGATTGTCCTCTAGACATTTGCTTAATATTAAGTATTCCACCTCTAAGGCCAAAGATTAGTAAGGGGGCGTTTGGTTTGAGGGTTTGGGAACGAAAGAATGGAATAATTGTAAAAAACAGATTTTGCTTTGGGGTTTTCAATTCTAGGGGAATGGATTTATCCCATTAAATTTAGGAATCTACTAAACCCACCAAGGGGGTGGGTATCGAGTTTTCATTCCAATCTAAATTTTTATCATGTTTATTTTTTTACTCTTTTATCCCCAGCCTTTACCCTACCATCCTCTTTACTTCCTTATTGCCTCTCAATTCCCTACGATCTCCCATCCTGCCTTATCGCGTCTCATTAACGAAAGAATTTTATGTTCTGTGCCTTCAGGTATATTTTCTGAAATTCCTCATTTTAATTCGATGTTAAATGAACTAGATAGAACCTGGTTTCATCTCATTGTAAATGGGTCTTTTGCTCCTTTTTTTCTTATATATTCTTATTTTATGATTTAATCAAGAGAATAACCAATCTGCTATATGGTTTGATGACGTGAAAGTGCATATGGTTATAGATTGACGAGAATCATAAAACCAATATGTTCCTTTTTTTCCCTTATAATTATTGTTTTATGATTTAATTTATTGAGGGTAAAAATGATATTATATTATCTTTCATTCCCATTAATGCAACAAACCAAACAACATTATTGGTATTAATACAAAATCCCAAGTTACAAACCAAACATCATTTTTTATTTTTCGTACCCATCCCCATCCCCTTCTATTATTATACCCATATCCATAACCAACCCCGTGCTCAAACCAAAAGCCTAGTAAGATTACAATATGAATTAGCTTGTACCTTTGCTTTCTTCACTGCCAAATGTTCATTGCATATAAAGTCTCTATTTAAGCATTTAAGCTCCCTTTTAATGCCATAAATCACTATAATGAATCTATATTGGTTTGTGCTTACCACACACGTACTTTTTCCCCTCAATATTGCCTTTTTGAAGCCCCCTAAGCTCATAAAGATAGTTATTGAATCTAAAAGGATCTTTTTTCACTTTGCTTTCAATATTTATTTTAACTATGATAGAAGAATGGCATGAGCTTGATTTTCCAGGGAATATTAATGAGAAATCTATAAATTTGTTGAACCAATGTAAGTTAGCTAGACTTCTATCAAGCTTTTTCTTTAAAAACTAGGATCTTTTTTGTTTGTTACTTCAACTATAGTAATTTACACCAATATGAAGATCCTCTAATCTTTCTCATACATTACTTTATATCTTTACAATAATTCCTCATACAACTATTTCCCTCAGCCTTATTGGATTTAGCATTGTATTTGAATCACTAAGGATCAGAAATAGTTTTTGTATAGTTGCAACTAGTTGCCTAGCCATATCTATAAATCCTTCCTTAGAAATGCATGATTATGACCATAAACTATAGAGACAATGACAATAGAGGACTCTTGCTTAAGTTTAACTTCTATACGTATCAGCTGATCATACGTATGAGTATTCAAAATTTCAACTTTGCTTATATCATAGAGAACCAAGATTCTAACATTATAGTGACAATTGTAATTATCAGCCATCTTTTAACTATTAAGCAGTTGACTAAGGATATTACAATTATCCTTTCTAAGTATAAACTCTAAAATTCCAAATGATAAAGGCTTATTATCTATGAAAAATTTCCTTATAATTAGATGTTTAGGAGGGGAATTCAAGCCCCTACTATTCCAAGTGATAATAGATATGTTATTTTCATAGAAGAAGGTGATTTCTTCTTCCTATTTGATTTCCTTCTACCTAGATTGTAGAAATCTCCTTGTTTACTTTTTGTTCTTGAGTCTTCGACCAAGATTTCTTATGCATCTATCATTTTGATTATTTGTTGGCCTTCATCTTCATTCTCTTCTTTTCCATCTTGCACAATCTGATTATTACTCTATAATTCAACTAACTTCTGCATTTGCTTATCTGCTTTGTTCTCCATCACTACTATTTGTTTTTTAGTCACTTAAGTTTGACCCCCTTCTCTTACTTCTATATTATCCAATTGTCATTGGTCTGAGTTCCAGCATAATTAGTTAAGTCATGATATTCTTTAGTTTTAAACATGCTCCTTACTAGTTTCCATAGTTTGTTAGATTAAACCTTCGGTTTCCATGAATAAGTTATGTTCGCAATGTCTTCCTCGTATTGCATTTCATCATTTAATCTCATAATTGGTATCTCATTAGCAATATCTTTTAATGCTTCTACTAGTTCATATATTCCAGCATAATTGATTCTTTTAATTTTTCATTACTTGATCCAAACATAAAGGCTTACTTACATAACTTGCAATGTAGCTTAAACCTTTGATATTCAAATATTCCAATGGTACACCATACACAAACATCCAAATAGGTATGCTTATGGATTTAATGTCCTTACCTAAAATTCCAAGTTTCCACATCTGGGGCAAAAGAGGCTTATTTATAACATGCCAAAGCCCTGCCTTAACCATGTTCATTGCTTCAACTTTGCTAGAAAATCTAAATAGAAAGACATTTTCTTTATTTACCAAAACTTCAGTAAACCCATATTGCCTCTAGTTAGCAAAGGCTCAAGATTTTATGGCAGTGTATAGTGTTCTTTTGTCAAAGAAGTATGCAATAAGTGTAGCTCCCTAATGTGCAATGCCTTTTTTAAGGAGTTCCAAGGTTTATATGACTGTTGGATGGTCATTTGTTTTCATAGGTGATAAGTAATGTAGCTTAATCGCTGGCTCATAATCAACCATAACTTGTAGCCAAAAATGTTTAGCTTTGGATAAGTATTCTCTAGTTTGAATGTTAGCAGATGGTGTAAGGAGGGAGTAGGGTTCGCAACTAAGTCTTTATTGGCAGTAAATATGTTGATGAGGGGAAAAAAGTTATCCATGTTTTGTGACATCTACTAAAGTGAATATTTTACTGATGGATGAATAGTTGGAAAAAAGAGGCTCAAAGAGAAACTTTGAGCTAGCTTTGAGTAAAGAGGTAAAAAATAACTTATAGGTGAAGGTGGTATAAATGCGAAGTCCAGCAGTGAGATAGCTCCAGAGTAGTAAAAGCAAAAGAATCAAACTACTATTAAGGAGAAGAAAATTACAGTAACAAAGAGAGCTAGGGTTAAAGAGGTTTAGGAGAGGAAGTAGGGAAACCTTGTTAGTGAGAGGAGGGAGCTTCTCACACTAGCCATTAGAAAACCCACAATAAAACTAACATTAGCCATTAAAAAACCACAATAAAACTAAGTTAATATTATTAGTAGTTGTAGAATCAAAATCAACAAAAATATCAAGAAATTAGAATATAAAATTTTGATTATTATAGATTTAATAATCATATCAGTATTAGAAATGAATGAAAAGAATTATAAATTCATATTTAATTTAAAACTTCACATTTTTTTCATCACAAGTCTACAATGTCCTTCCTACACCTATATAAAAACAATTTTGAAGAACTTTCACAAAAAATTATTTTAATATAAATTTAATGTTTAATATAATTATAGTGTTAGAGACTCTAATGTGAGACGTTTTCAAGTCAAATAAGATCTTTATAACATCAACACTATTTAGGCTAAATATATCAAAAGTTAAATGCATAAAAGTTTATCTAGGCTTTATAAAAAAATATGTATCATAGTCATAAAAATTGTAAAATTTAAAATTATTTCAATACCATCATTTGAAGGTATTGGAAAAGGGAAGGAAAATTGGTTTAAATTGTTTACTTTTTAAGATGAAACTATTAGTAAAATGAAAATTGGTATAAGAATTTATATCGGACAAAAAGTTTAATTGGATTGACTTTAGTCCTCTTATACAAAGAGCTGAACTAGCTTTGATCAGGAATAGAATTCCTAAGGATGCTAAGGTGACTTTGTTAATACAGAATAGAGAATGCGTTGGAAGGTTTAGGAATTTACAACTCCTAGCCAATTAGTTACTAAGAATGCCTGCTAAAAGTAGAGAGGATAAAATGGTATGGACATTACATGCTAGTAAGTAGTTCAATAATAAATTTGGGCACTACTTACTGATAAAGCATATGCAAGTAGTCTCCTGGGCAGAAACGATCTTGAATCAAATTTTAGGCCCTAAAGGTGCAATTTTTACATGGTTAGTATAAAGAACAGATTGAGAACCAAAGACAGAGGTTTGGGAGGTATGATCCGTTATGTGTACTATGTAAACTAGTGAATGAAAGCAGAAAACATTTGTTCTTTGAGTGTAATTATAGAAAATTGGTGTGAAGCGGGATCTTGAATATGATACAACTCCCTAACTTCAACTTTGGATGGCAGGAGACATTGAACACTATCATTAGATGCACTAGAATGGGCCAGAGGAATTGTATACTCATCTAGACTTTATTTAAGATGGTAATTTATAGCATATGGAGAGAGGAACAAGAGACTTTACATAAATGAGGAACAACATAAGTATGAACTTCCTGAGCAAACAGTCAAGATGATTAAAGAGGTTATCATGGCCAATGGGAAACAATGCTCCATTAGCCAAGATATTAGAGAAATGTGGTTAATATGATGTAAATTTTGTATCTTTTGTATATTCAAAGTAGAGTGGGCTCTTTAGTTTATAAATTTATGATCCTTGTATAGGATCAAGGATTAACTTTTGCTATAGTTTAAAAAATATTCGTTTTAATTTTCAAAAAAATCAAAGTTTAGATTATAAATGAAAAAATAGATTAGAACAAGGGTTAGGTTAAAGATAAACGAAATATAATATATTGTTTTGATATTAATGATATTTATCAATCTATTCATATTGTTAAAAATATATCTATAAGTTTTTATTAGCACATTCTATATTTCTTTTTTACGGAGGAAGAAGTAAAAAGGGTTAGTGATTTAAAAAGTGTCAAACCTTTTAAGACTTTTAACTTTGGTGTCCAATCTTTTAAAATTTTTAATTAAATGTCTGAACTTTTGAAAAAGAAAACTTAAATTAAAAGGTTATCTTTGTTAATATTTTATTGATGTGGCTTAACAAACAATGTAAAAACTAACATTTGGAGGGCTATATGCCTCTTTATCTTTGTTAACATAGTTTTTAAGTCTCCTATAACAAACAAATTGGTGGTTATGTATTAAAAAGTTAATCATTTGTTTGATGCTAAAAAATCATATTAGAAGGAAGATGTCATATAACCTTTAAAATATCAATCTTTATATTACTCCATTATCCATATCAATAAAATATTAACAAATATAAGCTTTTGATTTTTTTTAATTTTCAAAATTTTAGATACTTAATTAAAATTTTTAAAAGGTTAGAAAATAAAAGAAAATTTTAGAGGAGTTAGAACTTTGTAATGTATTATCCTTAGTAAAAATTACATATTAAAATGTGGAGAAATTTAAAACACTGTTTGAGGAAAATTCACTAAACTAAATTTTCATATTAATTTTATATAGAGCATTACTTATATGTTTATGGAATATTTTATAGTGAGGATTTATAAGTGATCTTTTTTATTTATCATCATCAAAGTATCTCGTATAGGAACTATTATATTTGGCTCTTCTTATGGCCTATCATAACTTTGGTAGCCAATAATATAACATGAACTATATATAGTTAGTTAACTAATCAATAGAAGATTTACCACTATAAAATAATTAATAATAATGTTCTATACTCTCGATTAACACTTAAAGTGAAATTGACTTAATGATAAAAATATTTTTTTTGAAAAGTAAATAAATTACATTTATAACCAACTAGAGTTTACATGGAATGTACAAAAAAGAAAATCAAGTACAATTCAAGACTATTAAAGCTCATTAAGGCACTACATGTGTAACATGTTAGGATTATGGCAACTCAATAGGAGTCATTAGAGGGAATTTAATTTTAAAAATGGAGAAAGTGACAAGCCTTTTCCTTTAGCCATAAACAACTCCTTGATACATTTAATGTTGCATTCATTTACATGATTTGAAAAGTTAAACTTGCCCTTAAAGACCCTTTGGTTTCCTTCCTCCAAACACCATCAACTATGCTACTAAGAACCAAGCTATATAACAACCTCTCATCTTTATGAACCGTGGAAGGAATATAGCTATTAGATCAATCCTAACAAGCCATTGATTTGTGGATCTAGGATACAATGTCCTTTATCATCCCTTTAAACCTTATATGAATAAAGGAAATTAAACATAAGATGTGCATTGGTTTCTTGATATGATAAACACAATATGTAATTCATATTAATGGATTCCTTTATTCTATCAAAGGTAATGATCCTTTCTTTAATTGCAAGCCATAAAGTAAATGAGAATCTTAAGATAAGAAGCTTGTACCACACGAGAGAATACCTGTTCATAATCATTTGTTGTTTCCTAATCATATCCATGCAAGATTTGTTTATAAATAAGCTAGAATGATGCTTAAGCTAGATTACCTTATCCTCCATTTTTAGGTCTACAAGAATTTAGGGAAGCAATTTTAAAAGAATTGTTCACCTCTATTGTCATAATTTCATCTTCCAATTGTAATTGAAATAATAACCTTTACATTTATAAGGAAGAAAACTTTAAGCCTAGCAAAGTTTAAGAGAAGATAAAGAGGCCAGCTGTACTCCAATTGTTATACCATAGCCATGTATCTCTTTTATTCCCTACCTTGTATTTGATAAGTGGGTGGATGAGGTCCTTTAGCTTTAACATTTGAATCCACAACCATGATGTGTTGTTCTTGGTTTAATTATCCATAAGCTAGATACTCTTAGATAATGCTCGTGAAGCCATTTCACCCAAATGGATTCCTTATCATTTATTACTTTTTAGAGCTTTTTGATTAGTATAACCTAGTTTACCAAATTTGCAGTTTTAACTCCTAAACCCCCTTCCATTTTGGGCATACAAAGGTCATTACAACTTACTTTATCATAAGTTTGGAAGATTTATTGCTAGTCCAAAGAAAACTCCTAAGAAGTTTGTCAATTCCCTTACGAAGCTTTATAGGAAATGCAATATGAGAGTACCAATATATGGATAAGTTACCAAGCACTGAAGAAATTAATTGTAACCTGTCATCAAAGGATAAGCACTTAGAAATCTAGGAATCATCCTTGACAATCTGAGTAAGAGAGCTTCCTTAAGGATATAGGAATGCCTAGGTAGGTAAATAGTGGATATTTGAGTGATAGACCTAAGTTGGATCATAAAAACTAGGTTGAGTTTAAGGCATCTATTGAAGTGATAATGTAGGTCTTGTCCTTGTTAATATAAAGCCCAGAACAAGCATATCTTATTAAGTTAACGACTAAGGCTTTGTCAGCCTTATAGAATAATAATAAATCATCAATAAAAGTAATAAGAAATTGATCAAAATTCCCTCAAAGAGTTTGGATTTTGAGTTGTAACTATACATAAATGAGTGTAATTGCATACCTTCAACATCTTGGCATTATCAAAGAACTCATAAGTAGCTTTGCATATATGGAATTTAATGGAGCTTCAATTTTGTTGACAAAAAAATCCATTGAACCCATCACGTCTAAAGGCTTATTAGGACTAAGAGAGAATACCACTACCCTTATATTATCATTAGTGAAACTTTTGATAAGAAATTCAAACTGCTTAAGGGAGATTACCTTAGGAATGGATAGACCATGAAGTAGGTAAGAAGGATTACCAGCCCTTGGAGTTCCCACTACTTTAATATAGTAATTTCTAGCATAAATTTTGAGCTCTTTTTATTCAGTGATAATTCTACCCTTAATAATGAGTAGCTTGGATTTTTTTTTACGATTATTCCTATAAAGCAGGGATCTATAAAAGAACTTGGAATTGAAGTCTCCATCCTTCAACTACAATACCGCCAATGCTTGTTTTTCCTTGATGTTGAGAGGGCCATTATATAAGGAATCATAGAGTTTATCCTAGCATTGTATCAGTGCTTCTTTGGCTTGCTCTATACCCTCAAGAATGTCCCTGTACTTGCTTTTTTGAAATGATTTGAGATCTTATTTTATTTCTATCAACTTCTTATGGAATTGGTAAGAGGCACATCCATTCATCCATTACTCTAGTCCCTTAGATACAATTTCTTAGAACCCATCCATGCTACTTAGGTACTTAAAGAATCTAAATGGAGAAGGACCCCTTACTTTCTAAAAAAGATCATGAATCTCTATAGGGGAATGTCTAAGAAAAAATTGTTATTGAAATGAGTTATAATTGAATTAAATTTTTAGAGATTCAATAAATTGACTAAAATCCTGTTTAATTTTTTCTTTAATAACCATTAACCTTCTTGATTGTTGAACGATGTAAATAATCTTCCATTATGTCTAAGATTAGTGACTTCTAGATTTTGAGGACAAGTTCTAAATTCCCTGTAAGGTTTCCCTGAGCATCTTTCACTTTCAAATTCCAAAGCCAGTAATATAAAATTAAGGTCACAAATGATGAGCCAAGGATCATACACTATATTCTTGTATTGTACCAAATCATAACATAATGCAGCTTTTAAGAATGCAAAATTAGATGCATGCACAAAATTGAACTAGGTCTTTCCCATATCTTTAATTTTTGTTAAAATATGAACATATTAGTTAGTGAATTGGTAATTCAACACCAAAACTTTATCTATATTATATGCTATGATAAGCCTTACTTTATGGCACCTATCATGGTTAGTAATGAACATCCGATAAGCCTTGAATAGCCACAAACTTAAACATTTTTCTCTTAACAATTTTGTTTTCGAAAGAACAAATAAGTTTGGTTATATTGCCTTGATATAATTAGCTATCATTTTTTGTTTTTTGGGATCATTAAGACCGCTAATATTAAATACAAACAATGTCGTTTGTTTTTAGAGGATTTATTAGCTTTGTACTTAGATTTTCACCTAGATTTCTTCCTTTAAATGGATTTAAAAGCTCCTTGAGTAGCATCATCATCAGTTGGAGGGATGTTAGGATGATGCTCCACTTCACTAGCTCCTTGAATTAGAACCTTAACAATTGGCTACAATAGATTGTCCTCTTAGATTTGATTAGGAGAATGAGTAGACACATTATTTGAGCTAGAAACTTCCATATTTTGATTAGGTCTTTAACATTAAGTCTGGGGGAACCTTAAACCACACCTAAATCCTCGAAAGCATCTATCCTAGAACTTGCAGATTGAACATTTTCCAATTGTACTAGTTCATCATAAAAACCATTTAATAGCCCATAGTTTCATCACTGGGAAGGTCGATCTCTTTCCAAGAAAAAAACTGACTTGTATAGACTCCCACAAATTTTCACCTTACTTTAGGATGTTAATAAGGGGAGAAAAAATTGTTAAACCATCCTTAATAGGAGGTGGAATGTACTGTAGAGAAGCGTTAGATGTGAACAAGCACTTGTTTCCAATTGAGAGGTTTTAATGAAGAATAAGTTGGTGGTTCCAAAACCTGTACATGTTGGTGTGATGGAGAGGAAGCCAGGGGATGTAATGAGGGGAGTTTCTAAGCTTATGTGAGATGGGGAGAGACAAAGGCTAATGGGGGAAGTTTTTCTAGGTTAGTGGTAGTAGCCTGCACTTGAATTGAAGAAATAACAACATTAAAGGAAAAGGAGCAAACAAGCTTTTAATGATAAAAATATATTGCAATTAATGAATGTACTTTTATATGATATTAGTAGCTCATTTATAATAGATTTAAGAAATATATGAAAGATCAAGTTCAATAGAAGGATAAAGTGAGAAAAGGGATAAGTTAAGAAATTAAAGGATGGAGAAATAAGAAAAGTGGAGCATAAGTACAATTCAGGAGAGCTTTAAGGCTATTTAAGTCAAATAGACCAAGAACAAGAAAGAATGAAGTAATTTCCATATAAAAGAATCATTTATCTTTTTTATAATCCAATCTTGGTCATTTTAGTGAACTGGGAGCTCAATCATTGCATGATCATTTAATATGGGGAATAATGCATAATTAATTTCATAATTAGTAGATATATTCTTCAAAGAAAACTTCTTGATATTTAAAAGAATTTAAAGGAATTTTTTGAAATGGTTTTGAGTTAAGTTTTTTTGAAATGACCGCATTTTATCTTTGAGAAAACTGGGGAGTTAAACTTTTCAACTTGGTTTCTATAGAAGTTTGACTAATCTAAGGGTTTAGACAACTAATTAGATAAAAGACAAAAATTAAATAATGTATACCGTCAATTAGGTTAAAGGATAGGCTAGTTGAACTCATATTTAAACAAGTATAGGCTAGTCAAAATTTGGTGTTCAACTTGCCGCATATGCCTAGAAACTAGTCATTTTAATGACTATTTTATTTGTGTAATTACTATAACACCCCAACTCCCGCCGGACCCGAACCCGATATCGACAGTGATACCCGGATCCGTGCCCCGCGAAGATGGCATG
>JANQBM010000007.1:9676774-9694441 GCA_025594535.1 Erythroxylum domingense
TATTGATACAAGTATATCATATTATGTAGTTTGAACATTCATG
Organism: Erythroxylum domingense; assembly: GCA_025594535.1. NCBI lineage: Eukaryota > Viridiplantae > Streptophyta > Magnoliopsida > Malpighiales > Erythroxylaceae > Erythroxylum > Erythroxylum domingense. The sequence goes on from JANQBM010000007.1 coordinate 9,676,818, forward strand.
GAACCTGGGTGGGTTATGCAAGACATGAAAAGTTAAAAGCCAAAGAGAACCACTTGAGCATCGATCAGTTTCACACTTATAATTGGGGTCAAATAGCTTTCCTCAAGTTGAGAATAAAAACTTACAAATGCGAGGGGGAATATGTATGGTGTTCAGCTGTAAAGTTGAATATAAAGATGAAATAGAAAATAATCAATATGCTCCTATAAAGAAAGTAAGAAATGTACGCTTCGGGGGTACCTCTCTCATCTCATCACTGGACACTACCTAAAAGAGAAATAAAGAATTCCTTAAAATTCCCACTTTGGGGAAAAGAGAAGTCTTCTTGTTTTGGACCTCTATTTATTTATTTATTTATTGGTTGTCTGGGTTGCTCCAATTACGTTAGTCCACGTGGTGAATCTAAGAGCTGAAATTTGGCGGCCGCAAATATGGCTCGTGGACTTTTGTCGACAAGGAAGAAACAATTTGTCATCCATCAGCACAACAAAACAAATTAAAATAAAGAACGCAACCAAACCAGAGGCCACAATACATCAGTGGGTCGCAATAATGCTTCTACTTATGGATGATTTTGGATCACTTTTATTAACGCTCTTGGTTGTTGATAAACTGAATCTAGTCGTTTTGTAGCAGAAACGAACATTTTAATTTCAAGTTTAATTCTTCAATCCACTTAATTAATTAAGTTGCATCTGATTTTGATGAGCAACAAGGAGCCTAACTTAGACAAGGTCCACTGGTTGGCTATCCAAACTTTTCAAATACTAGTTTCGTTTTGCTTTTACTTCCAATCCACACTTGCGTTCGATAACTAATAATCTCTCTTCTATCAGCAATGGCTCCTTGGACCAATTCAGGCGGCAAAATTAGAAAACAAACGGAGAGAAAATTGACAAAAGGAAAAACAGCTGGAGTGGATTGTCTCATTGTGCTTTTGTCTTTGTAGACGAACTGTAGTGGGAAAATGCTTTGGTATATGGCCCAAACTTGAAAGCACTTTTTGGATTCTTTCGTGTATTATGAACAGCTGAAAAGAGAGAGAGAGAGAGAGAGAGAGATAAGAGGGGGCCTGGAAAGTTGCTTCTAACTAGTTTGACATTGACAAAAGTAAGTGCCGCTCTTTATCTTGCCAAATTCCATTTTTAAAACTCCTTTTTTCTACAATCATGGGTCAAGCATTTATAATAAATATTTTCACCTTATCTACAATATATACTTTTACACATAGAACCAAGTGATCTTTGATATTTACTTAAAGTTTGTACGCCATAAAGCAAGATTCTTCAAGAAGTCAATTAGTTTAATAAGCTAACTCGTTGAGATTGCGATTGATGCTAGGAATTAATCCCAAGTTCCTTTTTTTCTAATAATAATGCCAATTTTATTCAAACAAATATACCATGTTTTCGAATAATGTGTTTAAGACTACTTTAAGGCCTTGACTGGTAATTAATAATGAAACAATCGAAATAAAAAAATAGAAATAAAAAGCGAGAATAAGAATAGAATTATAATTAGGAATAACAATGAGAATTTTTTATTTATTGATATTTAGTTATTATATGGTTTATTTTATAAACAATTAATCAAAATATTTTGTCAAAATTATTTTTCAATGATTCAATACATTATTAATTTTTAAATAATTTTATGATAAGAATAAAATTAAAGAAATATATCAAAACTTATCTTCCTTGATACAAAATTAATGCAATAAAATTAAATAGTTATTAAAAATTAAATTTTAAAAAGAAACAGTAATATGTTGATAAGAATTAATTACATATTGTTAATATCCTCAAATTATCCTAAAAATATCTTGATAATATTATGAAGATAATTTGTAATATTTGATTCCAAGTTATGCACAATTTTGTCATTCTCCCTATTTTATCAATTTTCGGTAACCCAATTGGTAAAAGTTAGAGAATTAAGACATCGTTACTATTCCTACCTCTTTATTTGTTATCAATCAAGATGTAAAAGTCACTCTACAATATTTCAACTGTACAAGATTCTTCTATCATCTTCTTTGAACAAGAGTATAGTGAGATGAAAGGCAGTGTGTTATAGTTAGTTATGTGATGTAACATAAAGATTATAATGATAGAAGCTTTAAAGGTCATTTGGTATCACTATAATTTATTACTATGAAATAATTAATCTAACACTAATTTAAGTAGACAGATTTAATTCATTAATGTGCATGCATGTACAATAAATCATGAATTGTTATGACTCTTCGAAATGATTTTTTAAAATTTATTTGTAATGATAAGATATTAAATATGCCTTCTATATTTCAAAATTGGGGCAAACTGTCATTATTAAAAATAAACATTTTCTTATTGACGTTGCTTTTTATTCAAATTAGTCCTTGGAGTTTATATGTTCTTGTTTAACTCCATCACAAACTTTATTCATCTTCCTTTTTAACATTGAAGCTCTCTAAAATTTTGTTTTTTTAATCAATATTAAAGTTTTGACTTCAACAATTAATCATAAAATTTGAATCTTATATGAAAATTTAACCAATTGCTATTGAGGAGTCAAATTTTAACAATTAATAATTCAAATTAAGACATTTAAATTTAGAAAGACTTCAAGAAAATAAAAAAATGCTTATTAGATTAGAATCGAAGAAGAAAGTTATGTGAAGGTTAACTAACAGAAAATTGAAATATAAGAGAGTCAATTACCTACTTTAAATTATAAGAGGGACATTTATACTAAATGTGAACTTTAGGGATTTTTCCTTACATGTAACCATAACTAAAATAAGAATAAACAAATTTTCTATCCTTCTTATTTCAATCACTTTATTTAAAGCTTTATTTTTAATTATCATACATATAATAATATTTTGATATAAAACAACAATAACACCTAGTAGAAATCTTGCTAATATGAGGGGTCCGAGAAAGTCCAGTAGTAAGTAGTTTTACCCCTAATTAATAGAAAGATTGCTTTCAAAAGATCCACATGAGGAAAAAATAAAAATAAAAATAAAAATATTAATAATAAATAAATTAATAAAATGATGATGATGACGACAACGACGAAAACGAAGACGATCATAATAATAATACTAAATCAAGTTAGTTAGGTATAAAAAGGCTTAGGCTAAATCCCTAAGAAGTAAATATTGCCTATTTACAAGTTTAGGCTAACTACAAGAAGACAGAGTTAAAAGATTTATAAGAACTACAAGGATCTCTTTAAGAGGGATCATTTATTTGAATCATAATATCCCAAAGTTTTCTATTGCGGGTCATCTCCTCAGTAAGTTCCATCATTGTCATATTATTCTTGATCACCTCCTCCTGATTCTTCTTAGGCCTCCCTTTTCTTCTCTTACAGTCTCTAAGTACAATCTGCTCGCATCTTCTTACTGGAGCATTTGGGTATCTCTCCTTTTAACATTTCCAAACCACTTAAGCCTTGTCTCTCTTAATTTTTCAATAATATTATCTACCTTTAATTTTTCTGTTACTATTACATTCCCAACCTTATCTCTCTTAGTAAGATTGCGCATCTAACGAAGCATTCTTACCTCCGTCACCATTATCTTATGACTATGCACTTGTTTGATAGGCCAACACTGCTCTACAGAACATGACCTACCTAATTGTAAATGATTAAATTTACCTTTGAGTTTAAGTTGTATTCAATGTTATACTTATGATATGTATTTCAAATATCTATTTAGATTGCTACATAAGTAAAACCTTAGTGAACTTCCCACTATACTAAATGTATTTATAAAAAATAAATTAGATTGTAACTATTACTTAGAAAGATTTTTAATAATTTAAGGAATCTTAACTCTTGCTTATTCAATGCTTCCCCTAATCCCTGATAACCTACCACTAACAATCTTGGTGCCCACCCTCCGACAACCAATCTTTAACCCCTAATAATCTTCAAAATAAACCTTCCAGATTTAGAAACTTAATAGCAACCACCATGGACCTAGATAAACCTAAAATAAACTCTTATACCAACTCACAAGCTACCCCATCTACAGTAATACCTACACTTCTAAACAATCCTGTTGATTCCACCCCCCGAATGAAGTTCTACTAAAAGGAGATACCAAGAACCTAGCATAGGAAAAACAACCCTGAGCTAGATAGTTAGAGACCTTAGGAATCTTAGAAAGATTAGATATGTGGACTCAAATAAAGATGGAATAATTCAGGAACCTATAGAAGTGTTCTAGTACAGAACGAGGAAATAGAGCTCATCTTTAGTTGGTTTTTTCCTTGAGAAAACATTGGTTATCCCATTAGTGAACAAATGGGTACTTTTAACTTGGAGGAATATAGGACTGGTAAATGATAGTTAATGAGGATGAATTGTTTTTTTTTAAGTCCAACTTTGAGGACACTGCATAAAGAATAATAGATGCAGGCCCCCAACATATGCTAGGACATCCATTCCTGCTCAAAAAGTGGTATCTTGAAGTCACTTTAGATAGGAACAAACTGGAAACAATTCCTTTATTGGTTATCTTCCACAAAGTTCCCTTCGTGTATTAGTTTGTAGAGTGAATGAGTTATATAGCAAGAAAAATAGGTAAGCCCCTAAGGATGGATGAAAATACTACTGAAGAGAATTGGGTTTCCTAGGGTGTGTATAGATATAGATATCATAATGAAGTTGCCTGAATCTCTTAGAATTATGAAGTTAAAGGAAGATGGTACCCTAGAAAAAGACTTAGTGAAGGTAAATTATATGTGAAAACTAAAATTAAAGAAGAAAAGTAGATATGGAGGAAAAAAGAGAACCAAAAGAGGAAAATAAGAAAATTGTAGATGGCACAGAACAAACTATGGAGATTCCAGAAGAAATAAGGGAACCCTTTGTAGATCAAAATAGCCAATTACAAGCTATAAAAGAGAATAAGACTTTAGAGAAAGGTAAGCAAGTGGTAGAGGGCCAAGATCAAAGCTAAGAAGAAGCAAACGTAGCTCCTTTGATGGAGAAATGAGAAACTTTAAGTACCAAGCCAAACTCAAAAGTTGTTTCCCTTAGTGCATGTAAAAAATCAAGAGGAAAAAATCAAGTAAAAAGGAAAGATAATGGAGTTAGCAATATCAAAAGTAAGAGGGCTTAATAGCCTAAATAAATGGTTAGTTGTAAGGGATTTCATCAGTAATAGCTTAGTAGAATTTATTGGTTTATTAGAAACCAAAATAAAAAAATAATAACTAAAGAAATGCTTATGGTTCCTAGGTAAAGATTGAAAAGTTGTGTCTAACCATGAAAACAGTATTAATGGAAGAGTTTTCATGGGGTTTAACCTTTTAAAGCTAGACCTAATCAACTGGACTTGCTCAAACCAAATGATCCACTGTGAGATGATGATAAAAAGCACCAGAAGGTCTATAATAATCTCTACTATCTATGTTGCAAACTATGAATTCCAAAGGCAGTCACTTTGGGAGGAAATAGTCATAATTTGTAGCTACATTAAGACATCTTAGGCAATAGTAGGGGACTTTAACTATACAATTTATTCAAGTGAAAAGTAGGGAGGAAGATGTTGTTCTTAGAAGAATTTTAGGGAATTACAAAAGCTAACAAAGAACAAAAGGCTGACATACTTAAAGTAATTTGGTAATGTATTCACATGGAGCAACAAACAAGTAAGGAATTAGTTCTCATTGAAGAAGCTTGATAGATGTATAGTTAATGATGGTTTTCTATAACACTCCCCGCTCACCACTATTAGCTATGAGCAACCAACCATATATGAACATAGCCTAGTAGTGGTAGATCTTACTAAACTTGAAGATAAAAAAAGCCCCTTTTAGAGTTTTTAACCACTTGATGGAAAATCTCAAATTCATGGAAGCTTTAAAGAAGGGAATGGAGAAGGAGGCTCTAGGAACTAAGGGATACAAGCTTAGTATAAAACTCAAGGTAGTGAAAGACAAATTAAAAGTACTCAATAGAGAAATTACACTTCCAGAGTAAGAGGAAAAGATCAAAGACTTAGAGAATTTGCAAAAATGCTAAAGAAGAATATTGAGAAAACTAGATGATCAAAAAGGAGGAAGTAAATTTGATAAACAACTATAATAGATCCTTGAAAGACACAAACAATCTGCTTAGATGGAAATACATGAAGCTATAGTTGAAGGAATTTGAGTGGTGCACGAGATAATATATGAATTCCATTAAAGTAACGAGAACTATGAATTATATCACATACTTAAAAGATGACATAGGTTAAAGATTCCAAGATCAGGAGAACAAGAAAAGAATTACATATGAATTTTTTAGAGAATAGTTTAGGCAAAGGTTGAAGTACAAGAAATTCCAGAAGAAGTTGTGAGGGGGATTAAATAAATCACTAAGCAGGATAGGGAAGATATTTCCAATGAGATAACTAGAGAGGAGATTAGAGAAGCTTTATTTTCAATACAACCTGATAAATCACCTGGTCCAGATGGGTTTAATGGAAGATTTTCCAACAAAACAAGGTTATTATGGGGAAAGGGGTGATTGAGACAGTGAAGGAATTTTTCTAAAAAAGAGTGAACTTGAAAGAATGAAACAAAACTTATGTGAGTCGAATTCTAAAGGAGAACAAAACTTAGAGAAGTTTTGTTCCCAATACACCCTGATAAATCGTCTGGTCCATATGTGCTTAATAGAAGCTTTTCCCAACAAAACTGGGTTATTATAGGGGAAGATATGACTAAGGCAGAGAAGGAATTTTTCTAGAAAAGAGTGATCTTGAAAGAATGGAACAAAACTTATTTGAACCGAATTTCAAAGCAGAACATGCTAACATATTGAAGGAGTTTAATCCTAATGCTTTTTATAATGTACTCTACAAAATCCTCACAAAACATCTTGTTAATAGACTGAAGAATAGCCTAAGGAGAATTATCAATCCAGCCTAAAGTGCTTTCCAAAGGGGAAGTTCAATAGGCAACAATATCCTCCTATGTTAGAATTCCTTAAAGGATACAACACCAAGTCAAACATGTAGAATTGCAGCGTCAAAATAGACCTTGGAAAGGCTTATGATTCAATAAGTTGGAGCTTCATTTCAAGCATTCCAAAAGCAAAAGGATAGCCCCTCAAGTTTAGAGAATGAGTTGAAGAGTGGGCAACTACTGCATCTCTTGCCATATTAGAGAATGGAGAACCTACTAAGCTAATAAAAACCAAGAAAGTATTAAGGTAAAGGGATCCTTTATCCCCTTACCTATTTGTGTTATGCATGAGGGTCCCTTCAACCATCCTTAAGAGGAAAATAAAAAAAACAATAATTTCCAATATCACTATAAATGCAAAGGTATTAAAATAACTTATCTAGTTTTTAAAAATTACATATTTTTATTTTACAGGGCTAATAAGCAATCTATTAACCTCCTTATACAAACTATGGAGGAGTTCAAAGCAGTGTCAAGATTGAGAAAAAACATAAACAAGAACTGCTTCTACCTTTTAGGAAATGCTAGACTGGATGTAGCATCGAAAGAAATGGAGATGCTAAGATAAGGTAAGCTTCCTTTTAAGTACTCAGGAGTGCTAATATCCTAAAAAAGAATCATTTCCTTAGATTACAGACCTCTAACGGAACCCTACAGTAGAAAAATCAATCATTGGTGTAACAAGTACCTAAGTTATAAGGGAAGACTTCAATTAGTGCAAATTATATCAAGTAATCTAGTAACTTATTAGAAACTACTTGTAACTTCCCAAGGGTGTTTTAAAGGACATAAATAGAAAACTAAAGGATTTCCTATGGGATGGAAAGAAATTATGATGGTTATATAGTTACAAAGAGGAGTTATGGGTCAAATAGGTGCACAATGTATACATCAAAGCCAATAGCTTATGAAGCCTAAAATGTAAGTAGAATATGTCATGGAATCTAAGGCAAACATAAGGGACCAAGCCATAAATGTAGAACCTGGTATCCCAAAAAATAAGGAATGGTGAATCAACACTATTTTGGTATGATAACTTGCATGAAAAGGGTCCTTTATACAATATTGAGGAGATCCAACATCTAAAACTAGTTGTTAACCCAGGCACAAAGGTTAGTATGTTTATCAAAAACAATCAATAGAGATGGCCTTACTATAACAAAAGAGGTGTGGAAATTATAATGAATAATCTGCTTACTTGTTAAAAATCAAAACAAGATAAAATCCAGTGGATTGCTAATAGATCAAAAACTTTCAACTTAAAAGCTTACAGAACCTTTCTCCACAAAGAACTAAATAATAAAGTGAAGTAGGGAAAACTAGTATAGGATAATGATATTGACCCCTCACATGCCTTTATTCTCTAGTTGGGGAAAGTTGGGATAATCTTAATTAAAGACAGAATAAAGTTTTCAATTACATCATTAGATTTTGAGTTGTGTACCACCTACCTAAAATCATTGGGCCATGTTATGGTTAAATGTATATATACTCTAAACATCTGAAGAAGGATACAAGGAATACTTAACACTAAAAAAATAGTTCACACTAGGAATGAACTAATTAATTAGGCAGTCACCCTTAGAATGGAGTATAAGGCGGATTACAAAGTAGTGAAAACTATCTTAGCAACACTATTGTATAACATATGGTAAGAAAGAAAAATAGAATCTTCAGGAAGGAGGTAAGAAGTAAGGAACAACTATATCATAATATCATTCTCTAGTGTAGACTTTCCTTTTAGCAAAAGGACTAGTTGAAAAGCTCTCCACAAATATGAGGAAAAGATGGTTACTAGATTAAAAAACCACAACTCTAGCTTGTAAATAGGAAGCTTAGCTCTATTATATTTTGTTCCTATTGTACTCTTAATCCTTGAAGGTTTTACATACTTATTTGTTAATGAATTACTATTACATTTTGAAAAAAAGAATTTTTACAACTTTAATTTACTTGTATTATATACATCATTATAATTATAATCTTAAATAGTACTTTCGTATTTTACATACAAAGTTCAATTACTCTTTCAATGGTTAACTAGGGTTGGAAGAAATGAACAAACCTAATTTGACTTGACTAGTTTAAAGTCAATAGGTTAGAGTCGAGTTGACTAGGTTGGAATCAAACTTGAGTTGATTGAACTTTAGATTATACTTGAACTTGGAGTTCGGTTCTAAACTAGCTTAATGGCCCAAACCATCTCTCTAAAATAATATTAATTAGTTTGATTGTCTAAAATGGCATTATTTTGAGATGAACTAAGTGGATTCAAGTCATGTGACTCAAATCAGACTGAGTTTCAAACCGCCTATTGAGAGAGTAAGATTGGCACCAAGCTCAATCTTATCTGACTATGGTTAGCCATAAAATCATTAGTATTAAACATGTATAATATAGAAAAGGGATTCAAATAATACGATAAAAGTAAAAGGATTAAAATATGAATTAAAGTAAAATATAGAGACAAAATTTAAGTTTTTGGATTATAATGCATATTCTTTACATTAAAAAAAGAAATAGAAAGATGAAACAGAGCTTGAATTCTTCAATTTAGGTAAACTCCTTAAGGAATATGAGCTTTATTTGTCTTATACCTAAATCTCATAAGCCCTCAAGCCTATATGAATATATACACATTTCTTTTTACAAATTAATTAATAAAATCATCTCCAAGATACTTCTTAATATACTTAAATCCATATTGTATGCTATTATCAATCCTATTCAAGGGGCTTTCTTAGATGTAGAAGCATTAGTGATGACATTATTCTAGCCCAAGACTTCACAAACTATTATAGAGAGGCCAAGTTAGGATTTGTGTTCTTAAGGTTAACTTTAACAAAACTTTGGACTTAATTGAATGGGAAGTTCTTGTTTGATGTTATAAGGGCATTTGGCTGCCCTTAAAAATCATCAGTTAAATCTACGACTGTGTTACCACCACATCCTTCAATATTCTTATCAATGATGAGCCTACAAATTCATTCAAGGGAGCAAGAGGTTTAGGGAAAAAGGATGCTTTTTCCCTTACTTGTTAAGTATCTAAATTGAACCTTTTTCCCTTACTTGTTAAGTATCTAAATTGAAGCCATTTAAGAATTGCTAGGAGAAATATCAATCTTGCTAAGCATTTCTATTCCACTATAAATGCTTTAATCTTCATATTATGCAACAAACACACTTAAAAATACAACTAACTTTGCATAATTAACTACACCAATTTCCCCTAGGTTATATCTAATTAAAAAATGCTCTTTAATTAGGTCTAGCTATCAAACAACCTAGAGTAAGCTCTCTAAATTTAGTGTGATAATTGTATTACGTAATAGGAAAATATGTTAATCTAGGAAACAAACACATAAACTTGGGTCATTTAACCTATGCTATGTTATCCCTAATGATGATCAACCATTAGTTTACCACAAGTGTATCAAATGTACAATAATTACATATTACAATCTTAATTCTGGCAATGGGTTTAAACATAAATAATTTATTTAAAGTGTATAAATCATTCATACATAAATCCCAAAAAGTAATTCATAGAATAACACAATCAATTCTAAAAGAGAGTGAGAATAACACCATTAGATTAAGAAATGCCCAAACATATTCTTCTACCTCAAATTTTCCTTTAAACTGAAAGGGTAAAGATTAGGTCCTTAGTTATCCCAGGGTAAAAAATATGCCCACTTTTATGTCTCTAAACTATTCATGCCTCCTTTGGCATCTTAAATTCCTTTTTATAGTAAAAATTAGGGTTCTATCATAATCCAAGATATGGGCGTATAGGTAACCATGTGTGTGAAATTGAAAGAATTGTGAACTTAAATATTCACAATAAGCTATATAGACATGTAGCTCACTTACACAACTGTATAAGCCCACAAATTGCAAAAGTGGCTAAAATGTTGTATTCAAGCTCTGTCACGCTCCTAGTTAGTTACATAGTTCGATACATAACCATACAAGTTACAATAACTTCATTTCTTTCATTCTTTGTCTCATATTCACCCTAATTCATCTCCTTCTTATTCCACAAAGGCAAATAAGATTGAATAAATATGACGAATCCAAGGATATGTTTTTAGCTCAATTTGGTTTCCTTCAACTTATACCTAAAACAAAATATGAACTAAAATGAGTATCTTAATCACATCATAACATTAATTACTAAGAATTAGGGAATAAATATATAGTCAATCAAGCACTTATTACTTCAGGTTTTTAATCTTACTTTTCTAAAAGGAATTATGATGTTTTATACAACTAATTTGAATTTTATTAAAATGCTTTTAAGCTCCCTAGATTTCGTTCAAATCTTGCAAGGTTCTTTTATTAATGGTGTAAAGAGAAACTTTTTTTTCATTTATTTGTACTTACGAAAGAGCTACCATAATGACTAGTATTTCAAGCTTTCAACTTATACAACATCATTTTAGATACTATGGGATATCTATAGTCACTTTAAGAATAGCTTACTAGGATTGCCAACCCTTATTTGATGCTATTAATATAAGAGTTAGCTGGAAGAATAAATTTCTCTTAATGACAAGGAGACTTTAACTAATTGAATCAGTTCTATCTTATTTGTAGATTCATTGGTGTTGCCACTTATTCCTCCTTAGAAAAGTCACTAAGTACATTGAAATGTTTCTGAAAAATTAACTTTAGATTCGAAGCCTCAATAACAAATCTAAAAGAAAATTAAAGTGCATGGAAGTGTGTAAATCAAAAGTATAAGGAGGCCTTATGATAAAAACCATCAACACTATAAACAAGGTCCTCTTAGCCAAAAGAAGTTAGAAGCTCCTTATTGATCATGAGTCCTTATAGGTGAAATAGGTAAGAATCAGTACTTATAAGGCCAACTGGTAAAAGGTCCAAATTAAAGCCAGCACCTCCTTATCTTTAATCTAAATGCTCAAGATGAGGACAAGCTAGCTACATTCATTAATCACATTATAGGGAACAATGAGAATACATGGTTATGTAAGAATTATAGCAACTTATTGGCCTTTTACATCTTCTTTCAATTGCTACAAACTTGAATTTCTACATCCCTGCCTTTTCTAAGATTAAAATTATGAACAACAACAACTTATGTTCTTAGTCTTAGCTTCAATTATGGTTCTACTCCATTTTAAACTCTATGCCCAACTATCAACAAAACTCAAGTAAGGATAATAAGGTAATATGACTGAAGTACAACTTAAGATAATTTACCAATAGCTCTCGTGCTAAAATCTCTAAAAAAAACTGTTCCTAGTTGACCTTTAGCTAATTTAGTGTATCCTATACTAATCTTCCTAAGGCTTCTTTTATCATTTTCCTAGAAATTAAAAAGCATTAGCAGTAGATGATTGTGGTATGTTGCATAATGTTTTAGTGAGTTTAGTATGTGTTTAGTTTTTAAGTTAAATGATTAGTGCATGTTTAGGTTAGGATTGTGTTATTTGGTTAAATGTCTGTGTTTTGAGTGTTATATACGTTAGAGTATACTTTTGTGCTTTAATTTTGTGTATTTGAGGTGTCTTGATGTATTTGTTAGTGTTTGAGAACATATATGGAAGAACGGAGGAGAATCGGAGAAAGCTCAGAGCCAGACCTATAGGTCATGATCGTGATAGAACTAGTTAGGGGAGCCACAATTATGGCCTGGTCTGCCACGATCATGACATAGAGCTAAATGAAGTGCCATAAGGCCTGCGTGATAGACAACACTAATAACCTTTCAAACATGACTTACCGAGAGACATTTGGGACTTTTTGGACTCGAAAAAACCATAGGCTTACCTAAAATAGAAAAGAATATATAAAAAATGAAAAAGAACTCTAGAGGGAGTTCCATTTTCTATCACTTTGAGAAAGATCCAAGGGAGAGAAAGAAGAAGAGAGAAGGAGGAGAAAGGAAGAAGGAGAAGAATGGTTACAGTGTTGCTATCTTCTACTTCTTCCTTTAGTTAAGCACTATGTCATATATATATTTTTTAAATTTGTTGATGAGTAACATTATTACGTGACATAGTGCACCCCGCTAGCAAATTTTAAAAATAAAATCATGTATATTTGACAATTGCTAGATCGTCCTTTCCCTTTTATTCATTACTTTATCCTCCTTTCCCTTCATTGACTTCTACTACACTAGCTTTCTTTGACAATCCCCCCATATAGAAAACCACACCACCATTATTAACACCTCCTTATCTTCTACTTCTTCGCCCTATAATTTCTTCAAAGGTCGTTGAGTTCTAAACCAAAAATCCCTTGAACCACTATATGACTAGAACTGTCCATTTCATATAAACGTATGGAATTGCATCAAAGAAGAAAGAGAGAACATAGGTTTCGTCAATTATAAAGATAGATGCCTAAAGATTATGATTTAATATTGATTGATCTTGAGGTTTTCTGGGTTTCATAAAACATAGGAATATTGGGCTTTATAAAAGAGGTATTCTTATAAAATGATAAGTAAAAAAGTAAAAACAATATATAATGGTGGAATATAAATAACATATGGCACAAATATATTACAAAAACTGAACATAGAATGGGTAATTTTATATCAAATATAGTTCTAAAGCCAATAACTGTGGCAGTCTCTTTTCCTCTCTTCACTTGCCTTTTTTCCATTTTCTTGTTATTCTCTTATTCTGAATTCTCTTTCATATCCTAATCATCGTGAAGGCTATGAAATCTTTAGGTATTAAGTTTTCATTTCTAGATATGTCTTTTTTTCTTCTACCATTTATTGTCATGGAGTATAAAACCAACCTTTGTATGCATTTATGTCCTCCTTGTACATTGTTCTTTGCTGCATTGTGAGTCTGTGATTAGTTAATAGACATATGTTAGCCTCTTAACATTGTAGGACCCTTCTTTTTAGTCATTAGTGAGCCTTGGCCAGTATCTAGCATGGATTATGCGTAACAAAAGCATGCCAAGGGAACCAAGGTAAACTTACCAAGTAAGATCAAGCATGGTTTGAGCTTCTGCTGGCTTTGATCGATAATAGGGTGCTGATCAACTTGGATAGGGTGAATTGGACTTACCAAAGATATCTTTGGTGGGACTAGGGATGAAATTATGCTCAAATGACAGACCATGAATGAATAGACTAGACCATAGGTGCACATTTGGTTGGACCATGTGCGAATTTGCTAGGAACTTGGGCTCACCTTCACCTTTAGATGAAGACGTGGGAAAATTAGTGGGATGAATCATCAAAGAAGAGGAAGGACATGACAAAGAACATGGATGTGGTGTCTTGTCTTCATTTATCACATGTTCCTTTTACTTAAAAGTATGATAGTGGTAAGATATGTAAAACACACACTAAAGTAATGCTTAAAGTGGTCGGAGATATCAACCACCAAATAAGTTAGTGATTTAGTAGCCATGTGCCCACTTTCTAGTACTTTTTCCTAAAAAGTCCGCAAAAGCCTATAAATAACTCATTTGAGCAAAGACTTTATTCAATTAAAGAGAGTAGGAGTTTTTGCATCCTTGTATCAAATAAGAGTAATATAAAGGTTGACAAATTTACTATAAAGCTTGGTGCATCTTTCTCTTCTTATTACAATCTATTCTATTGTGTTGGCTTAGTAAAAGTCATGAGTTTAGTTTAGCCTTTATGAGAAATACCTTAACCATGAGGAATTTGGTAAGGTTGAGTTAAATTGTGAAAGTTCAACTATCATACTTAGACTTGAGTTAATTTAGAGTGCAAACTTAGAGTTCCTTACAAAGTCTTTATAATAACATGCATGTCTCCAGCTTACTTGAAAAAAAAACCAAAAGTTATGAGAATGTGCATCATCTAGGAATTAGAAAATTTGGAAGTTTGGTGCTAACTAAATGTTTTAATAAATTGAGTTTAGTTGATTAGGGAATTTAGGAATTATATTTAACAATTTGGCCTAAATAATTAATATTATAGATTAATTATTCTAACTATATACTTAATTTTAAAATTTGTTTATGAACCTACTTGTCATGTGACAGTGAGATCCGTCACCAGAGTTAAAGAACACTAACATGATATTTAGCGTGCAGAAGTTTAGTACCATTAAAATTTCTATTCAATGAGAGTCTAATTTTAAAAGTTTTGAAAATTTTAAAGTTGAGATTTGTTGGAATTGAAGTTACACTTTGAAGAAAATATTAAGATTTAAAAATTATTTTTTTTTTATCTTTGGAGATTAAATTAAAAGTCTGGTGCAATTATTGCGTTGAGCCAATGAGACAATTAATGTATAACTAGCTCTGTTCCGGACCGACCGTCGATTTCCTCTTCCCGTACAAGCATTTGGACATGGCGAAGAAATGAACCTTCTAGCCCGCCGCGTAAGGCACTGTCGATGAAATGACTAAATGAAAGGAATACAAAGTCTCATTACTTATAAGCCATTACAGTCACTATAGATATAGTCGCTATAGATATTGCCTGTAATGTATGTATTTAAGCCATCGACAGTCACTTGATATGTTGTCTGTAGTGTGTATATAAGCCACTGTCCGTTACTTTCAAATGCCCCTTTCCGCAAAAAGTTAGCTGGGCATGTACCTGGTTATGTCTGTCCTTTTCTGGGCTTAGCCTGCCCGTCACCAAAAGACATTAATGTTTCAAGTCTCAACTTGTTACTTAGCTCCTTGCGGTCATTTCTTCGTGGAAAATGTTGAAATACACGTTGATTTGGGTGCGTAAATCATTGGATGTGAGGGAGCTAGGTCCAATATGAATAGGATCATAATTAGAATAATGAGCACCGCAGAAATATATTCCACTCAGCTAAAAAAAATGATAAAAAGTTGGTCAAAATACGCATTAAATATTTTCCAAATTATTGATATGGTTATCAAAATCGTAAGTATCAATATTTAGGTTCCAGATTCAAATTGTAGCATTAGGTTCTTTAGTTAATGTTTTTGTGAAATGCCCGGTCTAACTATTTAAAAAAAAAAAAGTTTTAATAAGATTTTATTTACTAAATTTCTTATTTTTGATCTTAACAAACGAATAATCATTGAGTTATCCTCTTATCGTCTTTTCAGACAACTCATACAAAGAGACTCGCAATTAGTTTATTAGAAGTGTTTCAAACTCGAATCTCTGCTAGATTCGTTGATGGATCTGAGTCAGTTTTCACTCCTTTTGGGTCCAAACCAATACAGGTAAATTTCTTCTTTTTTTATAAGTTAATTTCGGAGATCAAGTTCTGAATAAATTTTTAATGCCCATCTAACACTGTTCAACACCCACCCGACCCAATGACCGAAAATTTAACCCAACGTGAGGTTATGTCTTCCGTTTGGATTAAGTCTAATTATAAATATTGTGTCACGTCGACCAACCAGGGTTAAGTTCAGCCGCAATTTCTCCTGATAAACCGCACTTAGACTTAAACTTAACGTCAAAGCCTAAATCATAGCTAATCCTGAAGTTTTAATCTAAACGGGATTTGAATTGGGCCAGTAACTGAAGAAAAGTGAAAAATGACGAGCTTAGGACAGGTCAGGCCTATGGTCAAGGCTCTTGTGGGTCTAGTCTCCTCAAGATAGATTTAACGTGTAGTGGTGGAGGGCTTTCTAAAGAACTTCCAAGTCCCTGAGCTCAAGGGTTTCACAATCTAAGCAAACTCTCATTCCCTTCAGAGCTAACCGTTTAATTATTTAACTACTCAGTTGGTACAATAAGTTGTGTCAAAGTTATCGAATTTGATTCATGAATTTCTTTTAGATAAGTCTCAAAATATTTTTCAACATTCGAATGCCACCGACCAAGCTAATAAGATACAGAAAGAAATTGAGAGTTTCTCATCTTTAGTTAAAAAGTAAAAAGAAAGAAAAGAGTTGGGAAGTGTGAACATTTATATATTTGACTTGAGATTATGCTACGTGTCATTGTCCTATGTATGTTTTTTCCTCCATTCGAAAGTCAAAGAGACGTGTTATTTTGTATAACATCGTACCTTCGGCTCTCGTATAATGTAATATCATATTAAATTTGGTATCGAATTGAATTTTTGTACGGTATTATATCAGTATCAGTCAATACTGGATATTATTTCGGATAATTTTTTAAACTTATAAAATAGTTCCTGAACTTTTTTAAAAATTGCAAAATAGTTCATTATCATATTGTACAGTTGTACTATATATTTTTAACCCTATCTTTAAAAATCAAAATAATAAATAATAATCATAATTAATATGAAATAATAATAATTTTTAGATATTTCACAATTTCAAAATTGTGAAATATCTAATTTTCACAAATATAAATAAATAATAATCATAATTTTTAGTATTTAAAATATTACAATTTCAATTTTCATTGTATAATAAATAATAATTACATCAAAACATCCTTAACTCTCAAATTATTATAATTTACAACAAGAGTTCGTGATAAGGAAACAACCAAATAAAATTAAAACATGAAACAAAGCCATATATTATTTAATTTATTATCAATTAAATAATATTATATATTTTAATAATTAAAATTAATTATTAATAAAATTATAAACATCTTATTTTAATTTATAAAATTAATTTAATAATTATTAATAAATATAATTAAATTTTAAAATATTTTAAAAATATATTACATATATTTCAAATAAAATTTGATTTAATAATTAAAAATATATAAAATAA
>JANQBM010000007.1:9792057-9815110 GCA_025594535.1 Erythroxylum domingense
GACAAGTGTAGAACATGCAAGAAGACACATGTTGTTACCATTTGGTGACACCTAGCATTGGAGAGAAGACAAGTTTTTTTTTTGGGGTGTTATGTTTTGTTGTGTTCTTCTTTAACTTATTCTCCTACCACTGAAACTCCCTCTCTCACTTACACTTCCTGGATTTTTTGCTTGCATTTTTGGGCCATCTTCTTCACTTTACGAAATTTCATGCTACTACATAAAGGAAGCTAGATCTTGCCATTATTCTGTGTTCCTGTCCTATTGGTCTTCTTAATATTGGAGTTGTAATTTTTTCTTGAAAGGCTAGATTGGCTTGCTCATTGAAGGATGAAATTTTGTTAAAGAAGGTATGGGAATACTAATCTTGATTGTATGTTATCCTATGAAGTGTTTGATGCTTGATTTGATAGAATGTGGATTGATTTGTTGATGCATTGAGTTCTAGACATGAAATGGATGTGTAATTGAGACATGAATAAGGTGGAATTGTGGTAAAAAGGATAAATGTTGGAATAAGAGTGTTGATAGTGTAAGATGTGAATGAATTATACTGGTTTCACTGGACGGATTTCACTAAACAGTCGTTAGTTTTTAGGTTATTATTTGACCTGTAAATATCCAAATGGGGTGATTTTCATTGTGGATTAAACTACACTCATATGCCTACAACTTTCTTTAAGGAATGTAATTTTAGCTCTATTCTGAAGTAAGATGAAATTTGGCCTAAAATTGAAATTAAGATTCTTTCATTAGTTGGGAGCAGTATGTAGTATTTTATGGATAACTTCAGAAATACTGACCCAAATTGAATGATCTTGGTATCAATAGACTTAAACCATAAAGGAATAATTGTCTAGAAGAAAGGGTTATAGAAATACATCATTTTATTAATCTTATTGATTATACAAAGTTGACTCAAATGAGGTGCTTCTAGTAAAAGCTAGAATAGTAATTGAATGTATGAATTTTGGAACTTTTGAAGTACAATTGATGTTTACATCAGTTTAGTAAGGAAATATACTTGAGAATTTGTCATAAACATGTATCATACATATTCATTATACATAAATTAATGCTTAATCGTGCACAATAGTGATTTGTATATGTGTTAATTATTACAGAGGAATGCATAAAGCGACCACTTCTAGATATTTCCAGGACTTCGAGGCAATAAGCAATAAGGAAGCTTTTGTGAGTAATCTTAGATGCATGTTTATATCATTGGAAGTGCTACTTGCATATGAATATGATTGACTACTTGCTTTGCACATGAAATGTCTGAAATAACTTTGTTTTATTTTAAAACTGTTGAGTCCTAGTTGTGGGTAAATAGGGATGCCTAGAAGGGTTTGCAGCTGCTCCTATGATGCTTCAATGTCGAGACTTCAGTCTCTCTTGTGACACTTCAGTGTCGAGATCTCCTGTATAAGTCTCGTTATCCGCTTCTGTAAATGGCTTAGCAGTCATCTGATTTTGTGTTCTGATATATGTTTGATTCTGACACAAAATTGTATTATGATTTTGAAGGGTTTATACCCTCTTTTGATATTCAGCTCTGTTAACTATAAAATCTGTTTGAAATGCATTATGTCTCTTTTATTGTTAAACCAATCTATTAATGCATGCTTATGCTATTATATGATTCAGTATGCTGAGTTATCACGTTATATATATAGATTAGTTATTTTTCACTAAGCTATATGCTTAGCATGGTGTATTTGCCCTGTGTAGGTTCAGAGCAAGGATTATAATAACTGGGACGAGTCAACCGCAATGGCCAATGGAGTCTGAGTCTTATTTTGATAAAAATGTATTTTGAATATATATTTTGGCTTGTTTATAAAATGTATGATTTCGAATTGTTGTAAGTTTTTGTAATAACTATGTTTAAAGCTGGTTTTGGTTTTTGGAACAAATTTGTATTAAGTTCATGCAATATAATGTATGTATGTTTTAAACAAGTTTGGAATGATTTGTAATGTATGTTCATGTAATGAATGTGTAGTATGTTTTGAATTGCTTCCGCATCGGTTTGTTATTTGTTTCTGTTTGTGAGTCCGATGTGGCACTCCCGTATCCTCCCAGGGGGTATAGGGGCATCACAGTTATGCTTGCATTATATATTATTATTTTATTATTTTTTTCTTTGAGCATTCACCATGTACCAATAATTAAAGAAATATTGGACCTCTTTAAAATTCTTCAATATAACCCAAGTTTTAATTAATTTAGTAAATGTAAATCCTCTAGGGTTCAAAAATATTGAAAAAGCTTTCAAGTAAAATAAGTTAAAGGATATTAATATGCTTATAATCAATGAAAAGGCTATGTCTCAAATGTGGTTACTTTTAAGGGATAAACTATGGTAGGATAACAATAAAAAAAATAGGCTAAAACAAATTGTCAAATCTAAATGCCTTTATCATTTTAATGCTTTTAGTTTAAAAAATGTGGTCTTAGTATGGATAATAAAAGTAAGTTCTTGAATCATCCAACTATGCATGATAATATGTATGAAAGAATGAAAAAGATTAAAATGGCAATGTATTAACTATTAGGCTTAAAAGCTCACAAAAATGCTTCATGTATGTAAATAATATGCAATTTTCATTCAAATTAATTATCTCAATGATTACTAAAAATATGACTACTAAAAGCAAGTCTCTTCTAACTTTCTTCCTTTTGCACACTAATTAATTCAACAATCAATAATTATTTAAAGTAATTTGGACAAAATTTAATTAAATCGAAATGTTAGTTAGTAAGAATTAATAAAAGGGATTACAATAAGCTTAAGAAATTTGAAATGCTTTCCCCACACTTAAAATTGTATATTGTCCCTAATGTACATGGTAGAAGTACGGATAACTAAAATATCAATAAAAGAACAAAAAGTGGGAAACATATGAATTGGTACTTTGTTACATAATAAGATTTATATAGCTCTGAATTTGGTAAAGAGTCCATCCAATATTATGTACATCCATCTCTAATAAAGCATCCATCTGTCTTTGTATCATCAATCTTTCAGTGAGTCTGGTATATCAATCATTAGAGGATTCTTGAGTCTGGGAGCCTGATACAACTGCAAAGCTAAACATGATGTAACTGTTCCAGATGATGGAGGTGGTATTTATATCCTAAAGTGTTCCTCCATCTACACTACGACCTCTTCCATCCATCTATCATGTTCCTTTTGTCTCTCCATCCTCTCTGTTAATGCTACCTAGTTTATTTGAATAGCGTGTTCGACTCCTAAGATCTGGCCTATATACTTCTTTTGTCAAGAAATCTTCAGCTAATCTCAATGACAACACATGGTGAGTGTACTGCAAAATTTACCTAACTCTGTACACTGAAATTTGTAGTTATGATGAGTCGGGATTATATCCATAGGCAATGTTCGGTTAATTTTCATAATGAAAATAATTTATGTAAAATAAATAAAACAAGGGGGTTGATAACAAATTAAAATTAAACTAATGAAAGCAATTTATCAAAAATAGTTAAAAATGATGAGTGATAAATGTGTGTAAAACTTGATTCTTTGGTTTAATATCGCCTATGTACATTTTATCATATATCATTGCATTATCTTCCTCACACCTCTTTCCAAACTATTGATCATGAATTAACAACAAGCTCTGTTAATCCCAGTTTTTCCTTAGGTCATAGTTAATTAAAATAAGCTCTTTAATTAATCCTAACTATCAAGAAACCTAGAACAAGCTCTTTAAGTTTATCCGAACAATCGCATTACAAGTTAGAAAAATGGAACAATCTAAGTAGTAATCACATAAGCTCAGATTATTTAACTTATGCTACATTATCCCTAACGATTGAACACTGTTAGTTGCTACATATGACCTTTAACATGACTATTACGTATCGCATTCAAGTTCTAGCAATGGGTGTCCATTAAAAATGATTTAATAGAGCATTAAAAGCATTCTTACATAATACCCAATCATTAATCTCAAGATAACGTAAACAATCCAAAAAAAGGGAAAGAAAATGATACATAATGATAATATGCTTAATGTGCTCCTCGACGTTAATTGCACCTCCGCACCGGTGTTAAGAAGGTTAGCCCTCCATCTTCTCAATCAAAATCTAAGCATCAACCATCATCACCTCTGTTGGTGTTGAAAGACAAAGAGAAAATGAAGAAAAATGAGGGTTTTTGCTTCTGTCCTAAGAGAGTTCTTTTTGTTATCAAAACATTAACCTTTATAGTTAAAAAATATAGTTAAATGGGACAATTGCCCCTTCTCATGCTTGTGAGAATGGACTCATGGGTGAGTGTGTGTATGTCATAGGTGTGACACACACTTATCACGATTGTGACAAACCCTCTAAAATCTATGAGAGACCTCTTACGACCGTGAGACGGGTTGCATCTCACGCCCATACACACTAGTGTGTGGCTGTGAGGCTCTTCTTCTTTTCAATCCTCTTCTTCTTCTTGCTCCATGAATCAATAGAGTGTGGACATTAAGAAGATGACTTCAATGAATATACTTTCAGGTCACTTTAGCTCCTTCACTTCTGAGATATACCTAAAATCAAATATGAGTTAGAGTGAGTATTTTAAGCATTTCTAAGGCTTAATCACTAAGTGTAGTAAATCAAATGAATCAAAATTTAAGCACATATCAAGTTCCCCCACATTTAGCATTTGACCATCCTTGGGCAAATCGTCAAAATCAAAATCACAAACTAAAACTTTTACTCATTTTTCATATTTCCTAGAATAGATAATCATAAATAAAGATGAATGACTTTCAAAACCTATAACACTAACTTAATATTCAAAGCTTTTACAGATGGTCAATCAACATTTATCACCCTTAAAAACTGAGCAATCTAGTGTAGACTTGGACAAAAGTTGTTTAAATAAGATATTTCCACTGTTACATTTAAACAACATTTATGATCATAGCAATTGACAACTTTGTATATCATTTCATTTTCTTCACCACTAACGGTCACATGCATAATCATGAAACAAATGACTTTTCTAGGGTTGTAATATGGGTAAGAATAAGTGAGATGTATTTTTAGTAATGTAGCACAAAAGCCATCAAGCTAGTGAAGCAAAAGTAACACTTAATAAGATATCAAGTGCACAAGTCAACATTCATTCAAACTAGGTACCGTCAGCTATGATGAATGCAACAATCTCACACCATAAACCATATGAACATAACACAAAGAGTGATCCATCCAAAACAAGATCTGACTCATATTCTATATATTCAAACCACTCATTCAATACAACTTAAAGAGGATAAGCTAGTAATTAATAACTTTTCAAAGCAATTGTATATCCTCCTTGATGCTGTTATTCCAACTCATACATTTTTTCTTTTCTTTTTTTAAATATAACAATAATAAAAGCTACATCAACATGGGAATTCATAACATGGAATTTTAACAAATATAACTAACCCATATGTATGCACATGCCCACACTTAGGCTTTTATACAATCACAGTCATCAAGCATTAACAAATGCTCCACTAGCTTTAAGGCTTAGGTAGGACATTTGATTAGCTTTAAAAGCATGTAATGTGGTTTATATAAAAGAAAAGGCTAATAAAGCTCAAAGGGGGTTAACAAAGGAAATTCGTATAAATAGTTGGGCTATTTGGCTAATGTAGCTCGTAAACATCAAAGAATGCCTAACATTTTCATAAAAATGAATGCGATAGAAATGTGGTCTTAAATAGAAAATCAAAACAAATTCAGGAAGTACATGTCATCAAGGTCACACATAACAAAAGACAGTAAGACTAATATAGATGTGTCAGTCTAATACGACTCAAAATCTCACTGGTTTTTATCTACCACTAGTCACCACTCTTTTAAGGATAATGCACATTAACCAATCACAAGAGCAAAGTACATGCTAAAGTTGCCATAGATTTTTCTAGTCAATTTACACTCTAATTATGACTATATAATCTTAAAAGCAATAGAAAACAAGAAAAATTTTTATTTTGTTTGTTTTATTTTGAAAACTACCTAAGAAGTCATATAAGCTACAATTAAGCTCAAAACTGGCATAAAACTCAGATCCTCACCCCCACACTTAAAACTTACATTGTCCCCAATGTAACATCAAATGCAAGAAATGGAGTATTTTATGAAAATAGCAAATGCAAAGATGTGAATAAATAGAAATTGACTTCTGTTAGGTTGCCTCCCAAGCAGTGTCTTTGTTTATTGTCAATGGCTCGAATCCTTATTGCTTTCATCAAGTGACATCTTCCAGCATCAACACATCCAAATCTTTCGTTTGGAAGCCTTTATAATATTGTAACATACCACTCCCATAAAGCATATACCCAACATACTGAAGGATATTTAGGAACATACTCTATGAAAATGGCATGTTAAGAAACTTAAATCAATTCTTTTTTTATTTTTAATTCATCGCACATAACATAAAACATTCCAATAATCATATTGTTCCATTTTTATTCACAAACATATACAGTCTCAAATGTCATTGCATTTCTAAAATTCCCATATCCATTAAACAAAAATTGGGAGATACAATCCTTGATACAATATAATTAAAACATTTACAGGTACAACTATTCCCATCATTGACCCATATCTAAATGCAGAAGTTACTTCAACTAGACTAGCCAGATTTTCTTGTTTATGAAAAACAATGTTGTAATTTTGATGAGTTTGTGAACTCAGTGAGTGAACTATCATCGATGTGCTCACTTAAAACAGATATAAATATCGCAAGTATATAAAATAGTTCAATTAATATTTCGTATCACTTAAAATCAAATCTCATATATCACATCATTCAGAATTTAGTAACCTGATCGCAAAATACATCATATTCCAACAAGTCTGTTATGCACAAGCATTTCCAATAAGTCCGTTATAAACACAAGCATTTCATATAATCATTTTAAGATAATCTAATCATTCATTTCGTCTCATTCATATCATCCACATATACACAAAAATAGCATATCATTGTATCCATGCAATTCAGCCATTCTTTGCAAATATTCACTTGGTACATAAAAAGATATGGATGCAATGCACGTGAGACTCCATTTTTATTTTTATTTTGTTGTGACCGAGTGCCTATTAATTAACCCATATCCTTTGTAGATACCAGGCTTATTTTAGGTACTAACTCATATCCCTTATGGACACCAGGCTTATTTCAGGCACTGGCCTATATCCCTTATGGATACCGAGCTTATCTCAGGTACTGACCTATATCATTGTCATAAAATGCATCATCTCACATAATGTGATATCAATCACTTTCATTCCGTGTGCACAGTCATTTATCACAATCATCATATCAGAGTCTGACATTCAACTCAGTTGAGTATCACTCATTCCATTCACATTCACATTTATCATTATACTTTAGTCCAACATTCAACAATAATGTCAAATAACATTTATTCAGTCAAATTCACATACAATGAGCACTTCCAATATAAGCCCGAATAATGATCTCCTCGGATAATTGATGTCTGGAATTATCGTAACCAAACCAGTAACAATTCATTATGTCAAAATTAAACAAAAGCGCAATTCAAGCATAGTGAGATACATCGAAGTCAATTTATGATACATATAACTCAAATAGAAAAGCACATATAATTGAGTTGACACATCTAGGTTAACTCACAATATACTTTAGGTGAGCTATTGCCTTGATGGCCCGACAGTGTCTAGATGTTGTAAATTAGCTTGTGCTTCTATATCATACAATACACACATATCCAAACATTACTAAGTTGATCAATCATATAATTGTTTAACCATGCACATGTATATGTATCATGTTCAATGCATGCTCAATTGACTATCCTAGGTATTTTCCCTTTATTCATATCTCATAATCATTTAATAGTATCTTTCAATCATTCTTTAATACCCAATGTCTATTGGTTTATGCCCTACAGCTAATCATTTTGGATAGAGTTTAGTGACAAAATTTTTCTTATACATGTTTAGATGTATATGATAAAGTCCATGGAATAATTGTACACTGCAAGTGAAATTATAATGAGATTATAATTATAAAAGTCATATTGCATTTATATATTATTCCTAAATGTTCCTAGTCATTGTTCTATTAAGATTGGAAATTATTAGAATGTAAAAAGACTAGCATATGTTATGTTTTTCCTTATGAAGGAAGTAGTCGATCTCATAGGCTAAAGTATAGAGATACTTAAACAAACATATGGGTGCTTGTTAGAGAACAAGTTCACTGAATAAACTCGATATGAGAAATCCATTTGGAACATTACTTGTATGTCTATGGAATTTTCATTGTGATAATTGTATAAGTGATCCTTTGACTTGCGGTCATTAAAGTTATCTTGTATGAGGATTGCTATGTTTTGATACTGCTTATGATCTATTTAATTATAGGTTGTTTAATCGGTAGTCATTGGATGTAGCATGAACTATATGGAGGTAGTTGAGTGATCAAGATAGTATTCATCACCCTAAAGTAATTAGGGAGAATGTTCTGTTGAATGATATTTTGTAAATAATTTACAAATGTCATTAAATGAATCGATAGCTAATGGTGGAGACCTAATATGATTGGACTCAAAATAGAGTAAACATTAATTCTATGCTTTATGTCTAATCGGAACATTATATGATGAAAGGATTGAATTATACTAAAAAATCATGCACGAAAAGGTTAGTCAGAACCACTTTGACATTCCTAAATATTTGGGTGGTCATGATGCATTACTAGACGTCAATCTTGATCTATGTTTATAAATTATTTAATTAGAGAACTTAAGATAAATTAAAAGGAGTTTCAATTTATCTAATTCTAATTAATGAATTAGAATTAGAATTTATAATCATTGCCAACATATTTGGGAATCTAATGGGTCTCACATATAGAATGAGTTGAAGAGAGCAAAGTTAATTTAATCCAGTTGGACTTAATTGTAAAGTTTGAGAAACTTTATGATTAAATGTGAGATATTTAATAAATAAGGATCAATATGAGATATTGAATCTTATATGGGAATAATTCGTATTTAATTAGAATTATTTGTAATTATAATTAAAGTTTAACTGAAATTAGAATTTAATTTCAATTAAATTACTAAATTGTCTAAAGTTTATTATAAATAGGCTTAAGCTCTATGAAGCTAGTTCTTCATGCTTAACTCTCTCTGTAAAAGTTACAGAGTTCTCTCAACCTATTCTGTGGATATAGTTAGAGGCCAGATACTTATGCGGCTACAGTGGTTGAGAAGGATCAGATTCGGGAATGGCTCGAGGGATACGACAAGATTAAAATCAAGCTTTGGAATAAGGTATGAATTAAGTTTCTGCTTTATTATGATTTGTGTTAATCATTTTATAGATTTAAAAAGATCTTAGTTTTTGGGAAATTAAAGATTGCCAAAAGGTTTTGTAATTATTTTGTTGTGATCGAGATCAGATTTTGACCCAATTTCCCAACAATTTCCTCATTCATCATCACTTAGGTTCACTTAAGATCTTATTTAAGCTTAATTACCTCATGTGGAAACACCTTAGCATTGGTTGGTTCACACTTCACTCAAAAGACAACTCTTTTTCTTTATAGTTTTGGCCATGATCGTGGTGTCCCTGCCACGATCGTGATAGAAACATTTTGGGGCTGGCCATGATCGTGCTGTAAGGGTCACGATCATGACAAAAACTTTCTTTCGTCAGGCCACGATTGTGCCCTGCATTATTCTTCCTTCATTCACGAATTTAACACTTATACAACATCAATTCTACTCTAAATTTCTCCAGAATTTTTTATCACAAACACAACATCATTTTATGCCAATTCAAATACCAATTTGATTTCATTCCCTTATGAAATTCAACTACATAATCCATTCATGAAATCCATAACATCAAATTCATGGCGTCAAGTAATTTATTCACTTGGTTATGTCCTCATTTTAAGCCCAAATTAAGTCCCAAAGCATCATAATTGTATACCTCTTCCTTAATTAGTTCAACCATTGCATAATCAACACATTTTCATGAAAAATCAACACCCACGATCGTGACATCCCCAACCACAATCGTGATAGAGACCAATCCCCCAGTTATCCTGTAGTTTTCCAGTTTTTCTTAAGACAGATTTTTAGGTCAATTTTGTACAACCAATATGACCTAGTAAATGAGGTTTCTAGGCAACACCGTTTTCTAATAAAATGTTCCTCTATGTCTTAAGTTTCTAATGACATACAATTCATGAATTTTGGTTGAGTATAGTGTAATTCATAATCAAAATACTACAGACTATCCTCATACATTGACAGAACACAATTCTCAACTTCAAGCCGAATTTCAAGACTCTTAAGGATATAATTCAATTTTGACTCCTTCATGAAAAATGTTGCCATATGTTTTCAGTTTACTTTAAATAAAAATACATCTGATTTAGATATCTACAGATCAATATATGTCCAAAATACCTATACATGTTCAGTAAAAACACTAAAGCCAACAGATTCCAACACACCTTAATAATCAACCCTACATGCAATTCATCTCCAATCAATCACCATGTATGTTATGCTAACAAATGATAGCATAGGCAAATCAATCACTTACTCGTTCCACCAAAGTCTCCTCAATTTCTAAGCTAAGCAATCCTCTCAAGTATTCAAATATACTTCAAGAGTAAGATGGAATACAAAAGATTTCCACTCACAAGGTGTAGGCTACTAAAGTTGACAAAACTCAAGATTTTGGGAGGTGGTGTAAGGAAGTCGATGGTGAAGGATTGAAAGAGGAAGCACAAGACCAAAAACATGAAGAGATATGATCTTTCTAGTAAAAAATTCGTGGGATACAAATGTGGTGGAGAGGTGGGACACTTGTCAAATAGAGAGTTATGCTATGTATCTTCTTCACATGCTTCCAATTGTCACCTAATGCTTGGTCCACTTGTCATTTTGGTTTCCTAGGCCACTTTTCACGCATGTACTCGTGCCATTTGTTGTCAAATTAGATAAGCCATATGTCAATCATTCCATTGGTCCATATGTCACCATTTTATTGGTACATATGTTATCCTTTTATTTATCCATATGTTACTATTCTATTGGTCCATGTGTCACTTATTTTAGGCTCCACATGTAACTCATTTAGGCCTCCATATGTCACTACTTATTAGGCTACACATGTCACCAATTGTAAGGCTACATATGTCATCATTTGTAAAGCTACACATGTCACCATTCCATTGCTCCATATGTCACAAGTCTAAGGTGCCATTTGTCAAAATATTAAAGGGCCACTTGCTGCAATTATACTCAAGTCACTTGTAATCCATTTAACTGATCCATTTGTCACTTATTCCTAATGCCACATTTCACCATTTCATTGGCCTAATCAACCTAAATTCCCATGTATCAATTTGTCTTGCTCTTTAACATTTTTCTTAAACTATATGCACATATCACCTTATCAATTAGTCAATTGTAACAATAAATTCCCAATTCACTAATTATAATTCATCAACTCATGTTATTGGTAAATCAAAATGCTAAACATCGGGAATGCACATTCATATCACATTCATTTTCATTCCATACCCCAGAATATGTCAATTGAGTGCATTTACTATCTTGCAATGTTTTCTAAATCATAATTCATATGTGTATACGAATATTATGTGTGTGAATGAAATTCACCTCGTAAATTCTTAAATGAAATAACTTACACGACTCAATCTAACAATTTAATCTCTTAACAGTTTTAGGAGGTAGGATATTACAAATATGGCTTCAAGCAATGAGCATTCACTCTAAATGTCTTGTTGTTTTTTAGACCTCGTATCTCTACTACAATAAAAGGAAAGACATTAGTAATAACAAATAGACCAACCCAACAAGAAAGCAACTTACATGGGAATAATTTGAGTCTAGAGTGATATAGAAGCACTTTCTAACCCACAACGAAACTTTTCCTTGGAATCATGTTATCATGAAAAGCCTTCATCTTCTCCTTATGTATCATTGCATTATGGTAGTAGTAATTCCTCATCTTCTCCAGCTCTTGAAGTTGCAACTTCCTATACACACTTACATCATCCAAATATATGTTGCATCTGTTGATAGCCCAATATGCCTTGTGTTGTAATTCCACCTCAAACACTAGTTCATATGGAGATATTTAGATTGGTGTTTTGTAAGCTACCCTGTAGGCCTATAGTGTGTCCTCTAATCTTACGCTCTAATCCTTCCTATTGGGCTACATGGTTTTCTTCAAAATTAACTTGATTTCTTGAGTCGAGACTTCAGATTGCTCGTTGGTTTGGTAGTGGTAAGCGGTGGAAAACTTGTACGTGATGTGATATTTTATGAATATTGTCTCCATCATCTTATTGCAAAAGTGGGTTCCTCTGTTGCTAACGATTGCTTTTAGTATTCGAACCTAGAAAGAATGTTAACTATAACAAAATCTGTAATAACCTTTGCATCATTAGTTCTAGTGGCTTTGGATTCCACCCATTTAGAAACATAATTAACTGTAAGTAATATATAAGTAAAGCTAAAAGATGGAGGAAAAGGTCCTATAAAGTCAATACCCCAAACATAAAAATTTTCACAAAAAGGCATAAGAGTTTGTGGCAATTGATCCTTATGAGATAGGTTACCTAACTGTTGGCATTTGTCACACAATTTGCAGAAGGTATATGCATCGTTGAACAATAACAACTAGTAGAAACCACTCTCTAGAACTTTATGTGTTCTCTTTACTCCAAGATGTCCTCCACATGCATATAATGGAAAAAGGATAAGATCAAGGGTGTTTCATTTTCAAGCACATACCTCCTAATAACTTGATCTACACAATGCCTCAAAAGATACGGGTCATCCCAAATGTAATACTTCACTTCATCTTGTAGCTTATCCCTTTAAACTGTTGACAAACTAACAGGTAATTTGTTAGTAACCAAAAAATTAACAAGGGACGTCACCTTCTTTCTTAATCAAGCAGTATAGGTGGTCAGCCACCAAGTTTTCTACCCCCTTCTTTTCTCTGATCTCCAAGTCGAGTTCCTAAAGGAGGAGAATCCATTTGATTAGCCTCATTTTTGCTTCTCTGTTCACGAGCAAGTATCAAAAAGTTGCATTATCAAAATAAAAAATTACTTTAACACCTAGTAAATATAATCAAATTTTTTAACGCAAAAATTACAGATAATAGTTCCTTTTTAGTAATAGAATAATTCAATTAAGATAGGTTTAGAGTCTTAGAAGCATAGTAGATGGCATTCAAAGCTTTTTCCACTCTTTTTCCTATACCTGCCCCCATTGTATAATCACTTGCATCACATAGGATCTCAAAAGCGAGGTTCCAATCAGGCAGTTGAATCACCAGTGGGGATGTCAGAAGCTCCTTAAGTTTGTTGAATGCTTCTTTACACTTCTCATCTACTCAAAGAGGACATCCTATTGTAAGAGCTTGCATAACGGTGTGTCTATCTTCGAGAAGTCCTTAACGAACCTTTGATAAAAACCCATATACCTAAGAAAATAATTCACTTCCTGCACAGTAGAGGGGTAAGGTAAAGAAAAAATAAGATCAACTTTAGATTTGTCTACCTCAATACCCTTAGTAGATATAATATGACCTAAAACTATACTTTGATCCACCATAAAATGACATTTTCTCCCAATTCAATTGAAGGTTAGTTTCTATGCATCGTTATAAGATAATAGCAAAATTCTCAAGGCATTCATCAAAAGAAGAACCATATACACTAAAGTCATCTATGAATACCTCTATGATCTTCTTAACATACACAGAAAAATGCTAACCATACATCTTTGGAATGTGGCAGGTTCATTGCATAATCTAAATGGTATTCTTTGGTATGTAAACATATCGAATGGGCATGTGAAGGTGATCTTTTTCTGATCTTCCACTGCGTTCGGGATCTAAAGATAATTTGAAAAGCCATCTAGAAAATAATAATAATTATAAGTAGCCAATCTCTTAAGCATCTGATTAGTAAAGGGAAGAAGAAAATGATCTTTACAATTTAATTTCCTATAGTCAATAAAAACTCGCCACCCAGTTTGAACTTAGGTGGGAACCAACTTACCTTCCTGATTGGTTACAAATGTGATTTCAGACTTGTTGGAACCACCTGAATAGGACTTACCCATTTCTTGTTAGAGATCGGGTAAATAACCCAGCATCGAGAAGCTTCAGCACTTCCTTCTTTGTAACTTCAATCATTGGACTATTTAACCTACGTTGAGCTTACCTTGTGGAATTTTCATCCTTCTCCATTAAAATGTGATGCATGCATATAAACGGGCTTATTCCTTGGATATCTACAATAGTCCATCCGATGGCTTTCTTATACTCTCTCAAATTTTGAACCAACCTGTCTTCTTGATTTGAAGTTAACTCTGCCGAAATTATAATCGGGAGAGGCTTCTTATCTTTTAAATATGCATATCTGAGGTGTGTAGAGAGTGGCTTCAGTTCTACTTCAGGTGCCTACACATCAAAAGGTAATAACTTCTGGTGAGATTTGGATAACTACATGGAAGCCAAATCATACCTTTTTGGAGATTTCCTTAATGATTCCAAGGCAGCCACCATTTCAACCAACTCTTCTCCTACTTCAACATCATTGTCAACTCCTGTTTCCATACTTTCAGTCCAGACTATTTCTAAATGATCCTTGGAACTCAATTTAAACATTTCCTACATCAAAAGGAGCAAACACATCAATAGAGAAAACACAGAGATCATCATGAGGATGTTTCATTGCATCAAAAATATTAAAATGAATCACTTTCCCATCAAATTCCATCGTAAGGGTTCCCTCACAGACATCTATCTTAGTTTGAACCTTATTAAGAAACAGTCTCCTTAATAAGATAGGTATCAGATTGTATGAAGTGTCATAATTTATATCAATAAAATAAAAATCTGCATGAAATATTAACTTATTTACCTACACCAAAGCATCATCACCTAAACCATTATGGTAAGCATTAGTTTAGTCAATCTATTACATTATAACACTTGTTTCTTTCAAAGGATCCAAAATTAAGGAAGCATAAATTGAACGAGGCATTATATTAATTAAAGCTCCCAAATCCAACATAGCTCTATTGATTATAGCATTACCAATTTTACAGGGAATCGTAAACATATCTGGAGCCCAACATTTTAGGGGTAGCTTCCTCTTAAAAATTGTGGACACATTCTCACCCATCATAATCTTTTCATCACCTCTCAGCTTTCTTTTATGTGTATACAGTTTTTTTTTTAGGAATTTGGTGTACTTTAGTACTTGCTTAATTTCATCATACAAGGATATGTTTACTTCCACTTTTTGGAAAGTCTCCAATATCTCTTTGTCCTTTTCCTCCTTGTTCGATCTTGTCAATCTGCTCAAAAAAGGTGGAGGATTAGTCTTAATGATATTATGGCTTTTGAAATTTACCTTTGAACTCGATGAAGGATTTTCTTCCTTTCCCAACTCCTTCTTAATTTCTTCCTCAATAGTAATCCTTGGTTGAGTTCTCTTGGGAATCTCATTCTCCTTTTCGCACCTCAGGGTTATAACACTTACGTTCTTCAGGTTGAGATAGCAAATTTCCTCCACTTTATGATTCTAGATGATTGAGCCTCACTGCCATCTGATTCATTTGGTTTTTCATATTATGTATGCTTGCTTTTGTCTCCTGTTGAATTTATTTCATACCCTGTTAAAGTTTCTGATACATACTTTGTTGAAATTTCTACATACTCAATTGAAATTACATATTGTTAGTAGTAAGAGTCTTGACAAGTTTGTCTAGAGATGAACTTAAATTGGAAAAGAAGGTTCCTTGTGCTTCTTATGGTCTTGGTTAAAATCCTTATGCTCCTTACGATTGATTATGTAAGTAATTATACTATCTGTTCCCCTCGTAACTCAAGTTGGGATGATCCTCTAGCCTGGGTTATAAGTTTCCGAGTACAGGTTATATTAACTCAAAAGGTTCCCTCATATAACATTCACATACGTCATACTTCCCTCTTGGGCACTCATTAGTCAGATAGCTCGTGTTTGAACATATTCTGCATACTTTCACTTATGCCTGTCTAACTGCAATCTGTCTCACAAAAGATTTTAGTTCATCTAAACAATATTTGTTAGATGAAGTATTTACCTCGTTTACTCGTCGAACATCATTGCAAGTGCCAAATTGTTGAGTGTTAGTAGCCATCCGCTCAAGTAGAAGTCTAGCTTCAATGGGAGTCTTCTCACAAAGTGCCCCACCACTTGCTACATCAACCAATATCCTATCCATCGATAGCAGTCCTTTATAGAAATATTGGATGAGAAGTTGTTATAAAATATTTTGATGAAAACAATTGGTACATAACTTCTTAAAATGCTTTTAGTACTCGTAAAAAGACTCTCCATTATACTGTTTGATGCCACAAGTTTCCTTCTGAAGACTTGCTATCTTTGATGTTGAAAAATATTTCTCCAAAAACAGTCTCTTCATATCTAGCCATGTATTCACGCTCCCAGCTAGTAAATCAAACAACCAATCATTCGCTGCATCTTTGAGTGAGAGAGGGAAGGCCCTCAACATGATTTGCTCGTCCGTCACCCCGAGAGGCTTCATGCTCAGATAAACCACATCGAGCTCCTTAAGCTATTTATATGCATCCTCACCTGTAAGACCATGAAAATTGGGTAATAAATGTATTAATCGAAACTTTAATTCAAAAGTTACATGTTCAACAAAATTTGGAAATGTAATGCATAATGGTCTTTGGGTTAGGTCTGGTGCAGTCAACTCCCTCAATGTTCTCAGATTTGTCGTCGTTTCTTCATATTCAAATTCTGAGTCTCCTACTAAAGTTGTACTTGCTTCTCTTCACAATCTCCGTAGTGTTCTTTTAATCTTCAAATCAAGTTGCTCAAGTTCTCTACGAGGAGATCTGGTAACTACCATACACCATCACTAACTAATGATTAAAATTAACAAAAAACAAAAAGAAACAATTATAAACAAATATATTCCCAAAAAACCAACTAAAATCAAAAAATAAAATTAAATCATGACATTTCCCAGTAATGACACCAAAATTTAACAGTGTATGCCAAGTGCATTGCAAAATTTACCTAACTCTGTACACTAAAATTTGTAGTTATAGTGCACCGAGATTGTATCTACAGGGAATGTTTGGTTAATTTATGCAATGAAAATAATTGATGTAAAAGAAATCAACCAGGGGGTTTTGGGTAGATTTAAATGAAATAACAAAATAAAATTAAACTAGCGCAAGCAATTTATCAAAAACAGTTAAAACTGACGAGTGATAAATGTGTGTAAAACCCAGTCCTTTGGTTTAATCTCAGCCTATGCACATTTTAACATGTATCATTGCATTATCATCTTTACACCTCTTTCTGAACTTTTGGTTAATCCTGGTTTTTTCTTAGGTCATTGTCAATTAGAACAAGCTCTTTAATTAACCCTAACTATTGGGAAACCTAGAACAAACTCTCTAAGTTTATCCAAACAATCGCATTACAAGTGAGACAAAGGACCAATCAAAGCAATAATCACACAATCTTGGATTATTTAATTTATGCTACGTTATCCCTAACGATTGAACACCGTTAATTGCCATATATGACCTTTAACATGACAATTATATATCGCATTCAAGTTTTAGCAATGGGTTTTCATGAAAAATATTCAATAGAGCATAAAAAGCATTATTACACAATACCCAATCATTAATCTCAAGATAACATAAACAATATAAAAAGAGCAAAAGAAAACGATAAACAATGATACTATGTTTAATGTGCTTCTCGACGTCAATTGCGCCTTAGAATTGATGTTGGGAAGGTTAGCCCTCCATCTTTTCAATCAAGCTCTAAGCATCAACCATCATCGTCTATGTTACTGTTGAACGACGAAGAGAAAATGAAGAAAAATGAGGTTTTTTGCTTTATCTCGGGAGAGTTTTTCTTACAATCAAAACATTACCCTTTATAGTTTAAAAATAAGGTTAAATGGGATAGTTGACCCTTCTCACTCGATATGCTTTGTCACACCAGTGAGTGTGTGTGCCACGGCTGTGACTAGTGTGTCACACCTATGACACACTTGTTGTGACACACTAGTCATTATTGTGACAAACCCTCTCATGGCTGTGAGAGACCTCGTGCATTCATGAGAGGTGTTGCATGGGTGTGTGCATTCATGAGAGGTGTTGCATGGGTGTGTGCATACCAATGAGTGGCCATAAGATTGTTCTTCCTTTCAATCCTCTTCTTTTGGCCATGATAGGTGTTGCATAGGTGTGAGACTTTTGGCTATAAGAGGTGTTCCATGCATGCACACTAATTTGTGGCCGTGAGACTCTTTTTCCTTTTAATACTCTTATTCTTCTTGCTCTATGAATCAATAGAGTGTGGAAATTAAGAAGGTGACTTCAATGAATATGCTTTCAGGTGACTTTAGCTCCTTCACTTCCAAAATGTACCTAATCAAATATCAGTTAAAGTGAGTATCTGAAGAATTTCTAAGCCATTAATCATTAAGTGTAGTAAATCAAATGAATCAACATTTAAGCACATATCACTCAATGTCTAGGTGGTGTCAGTGCCTTAGACGATCTTGAACTAGCGTCCTTCTAAGCTACTCCTCCTCTTTAGGATGGTGGTGAGCCCTCTCTTAGTGGATGCTATGCTATATTGGGCTAATCCCTCTCTACTCCCAAAGTTACCTACTTGTTTGGAAGCCCATTAGTTAATAAATATCTTATTTTTCCCTGCCTTTTACGTACCATATGTATATTCTTTATAACATCCAAATTGAGAGTGAATATAGTATTAAATAGCCTTATTGGAGGCAGCCTCTTGAAAACTTCCATCCTCCTTACTAACTGTTTCATATATGGCCTGACACAAATATTTCCTCTCTTCTTTTCTTCACCCTAATGGTTGAAGAATTGGGCTAAGGCATCCCTAGGTGAATTAGCATCATTTAACTCATACTCTATAAGTAGAAGACATCCAAGTTGCTGATGAATCTAAAATTGATACCCCACCCACTCAGTGTATGATGAAGAATCCTATAGATGTATCTAAATGTAGGATGTCAGTCTTAGATTTGATAGGGTCATACTCATCCTCGTTGCTAATGGTATGTTAGATGTCTTAAAGACACATCCCGTGCAAAAATTCTTTCCTATGAGCTATGTACGCTTTTACCCCTATGAACTCCTAATTGTGAAGACCCATTATCATGAAGAAATTCATATAACGCATCTTAATCATCTCTCCTAACATTATGAACTAAATCGTAATCAATCGATCCAAATCTTAGCAACCTTTTTCTACAAAGAATGTAGAGAGCACCTTGAACATAAGTTCCCAATATAAGTTGTTAATGGTAAGTTGCATAATGTTTTAGTGGATAGTTTAGTATATGTTTAGTTATTAAATTGAATGATTAGTGCATGTTTAGGTAGTTGTTAAATTGAATGATTAGTGTATGTTTAGGTTAGGATTGTGATATTTAGTTAAATGTTTGTATTTTGAGTGTTATATAGGTTAGAGCGTGTTTTTGTGCCTTAATTTTGTGTATTTGAGGTGCCTTGATGTATTTGTTAGTGTTTTAGAACATATATAGAAGAACAGAGGAGAATCAGAGGAAGCCTAGAACCAAACCCAGGCCTTGTGACATAAGTAATTGGGGGGAGTCACCATCGTGGCCTAGTCTACCATAATCATGAAAAGAGCTAAATGGAGTGCCATGATCGTGGCACTATAGGCCATGATCGTGTTCTGCGTGACAAACAATACGGACAGCCTCCCAATTGCAACTTACCGAGGGGCATTTGAGACTTTTTGGACTTAGAAAAACCTTAGGGTTTACCTAAAATAAAAAAAACTGCATAAAGAAAGAGAAAGAACCCTAGAGAGAACTCCAATTTCTGCTACTTTGGGAAAATTCCAAGAAGAAAAAAGAAGAAGAGAGAGAAGACGAAGAAGAGGTGAGAGGAGTGGGTTTCTGTTGCTGCCGCTTTCTCTAACCATCTCGATCCCATCCAAGTGAAATTTTCTTTTCATCTTGTTATTTTTCTTCTTGAATGTGTAAGATGGATATGATTATGTTGACAGATTTGGGATTGATAATGATGTTCTAACTTTTCTTTTAGGATTTAAACTTGATTCAATGTTAATTTAGTTGTTTTGTGTTAATTCATTTGAGTGTTGCGATGAATTGTTGTAAATTTATGCCTCAGTAATAAATCGAGAGAGTGAAATGAATGCAAAATGATTGGGTTAGGTAATGAGAATTAAACGACCTAATAGATCACTCAAATATTCAAATAGATAATTATAAAAAGAGAGATCTTGTATGAGACCTAGTTGTTTATTATAAGGAATAAGAACTGATTAGGTTATGGTTGATTGTTAATCGAGACAGAACATTCTTAGTAACTCAACTTAATTAGGGTTTATTAATTAAAGCTTAGTGATTATAACTCTAGAGAGAGTAATCCACCCATCGATTGTCTAAAACGGACACCACATTAACACAAAAGTGATTAGGTTAGCATTAATGATAGGATAAATCCCTTTCTCATTATTTGGTAATTTTTCTTCCGTGATTCCCCATAGTGAATTTTGGTGGTGCTTAATATTTGATTTCTTTTGTGTTAATTTTACAAATGATCTTTCTGTTAATCATTTAACATGTTTACTTTTATGTGTAATTTTTATTTTCATTTTAATAATTCTTTAGGCCTTAGATAACTTAGAACTAGATTAGTTCGACAACTCCTTGGGGGATCGACACCTTGCATACTACTCCCACGAGCTATGCGCTTGTAGTATATTGAGGTTTCAAATAAATCAAAACTTGCCTCAACATAAGGGCTCCACAATCTTGAAGAAACGAGACTAGGCTCCAAAACTAATCAAGTCTTGAACCTACTAGGCCAAACTAACCTGCTCTAGTGCCTCCTAATTGATGCATCTACTAGTCCCAAATCTCTTCTCTATAAGCCTTTGATACTACTCCTCTTAGGCTCGGACAATAAAATGCAATAGGTTGTGTCACTCTGATGGATATACTATAGTTTCTCACCCTTGTAGTTGTTGTGCTTTACTTAGGTCTCTAAATAACCCTTCTCCTCTCTGCCTTTTTCTAGGTACCTCCTTCACTCTCTGTTATCCTGTCATTATACCTAAAACTAAATTAAGTGTGAGAAAATAATAGATATAAATATGAACGAAAAGTTTTACTTATGCCTGGTATACAAATAGAAATTAATTAAACTAATATTAATTTAATAAAAATATAATAAAATAAAATAGAGAATTAAACAAATGAAAAAATTGATAACAAAATTAAAACAAGTAATTAACCAATAAATTAATCTAAAAATGCAATTATTAATGCAATTCCTAAAATTGGAAATTCAATTGTATAATCTAAAAAATTAATCCTATACTAAATAAAATTAGCACCTTATTCATGTAAAATCACAATTTCATGTATAATGAGCAAAATCATAAGCCTTAAATTAAATCCCTGCTAGTTTTTATGCCATTCATCGAATAATCCAACAATTCATTTTCTAATTGAAAATTAAGCACAAAAATAGGTTAAGTCACATTAAGATGCTACTATGCTATCACCTTAACGTTTTGGAGATGAAAATCCCTCAAAATTGAAAAAATACCCAAAATTTTAAGTAAAAATATAGTAAAATGTGTGGAATAACTTAGATGTTGAAAATGAAATGGAAAACGCTAGGCTACGCTAGAGAAAGAACATACATAGTGGTGGGTGGTGGAGAAAGGAGACAAATAAAAGAAAATGAAGGAAAAGTTTTTAAAGAACTTATGTGGACTTACACAGTCAGTTTCATAGCTGTGTAACTGATCATAGAAGTCACAAATGTGTGAAATTAGAAGGGACAAAGGCGTGTGAATTATAACAAACTTACACAGTTAATTAACTGACTATGGAAGTCATACATGGGATGTCTCATGATTTTGTAGGTCTCTGTAAGCGTGTTAAGGTGTGTGAAATATTGCAGACTTACACAGTTCGTTACATGGTCATGTAACTAACTGTGTAACTTATACATAGGCATATCCCTAGACTGTATAGGTCTTT
The DNA here is from genome assembly GCA_025594535.1 of Erythroxylum domingense. NCBI lineage: Eukaryota > Viridiplantae > Streptophyta > Magnoliopsida > Malpighiales > Erythroxylaceae > Erythroxylum > Erythroxylum domingense. Next base: position 9,814,269 of record JANQBM010000007.1, read on the forward strand.
GTGAACATATGAACATGTTGAAGTGAAATTTATGTATATACAGGCATATACATAAGTGTGTATATGATCGTGTATGCCACAAAATTATTTAAAACCTTGAAAAATGTTCACTAAAAGTTACAAAATTCAAAACATATACCATAACACAAAAAATTTGCCCAATCAAATGAGGATGCTTTATATCCTAGCATATGACATGCAAAAAATCAACAAAATCTTATACTAGCACTAAATGTAAACAAAATAAAATGAAAATGAAATTTATACTAATTCTTAAATTATCTCCCAAAACATCTTTAGCTCTATGTACCCTTTATATTTATAGTGGCTTATAAAGATCGAGTGTTTTTTGTCTTACCATGAGTTCCATAACCATTAAATAAAACACCTGCTTTTTCCTATTTTTTTGCATTCTTCATTTTGTTTACTACCTTGAATTTACAAAAGCTTTAGTATACCTTTAAAATAGAGTCCTACAAAATATTCAAATGTGAATCATTACATAACTCTCTAGATTACACCAAAATTTTACACCAAATTTGGTGTAAAATGGAATATTCTTATAATTTTTTCCATCAAATTTGGTGTTACTCCAACCATTCTACACCAAAATTTCACACCAAAATTTTACAAAGAATATACCACAATAATTTAGTTAATAACTAAATTATTGCTAAATTAATTTATACTTATACAACCACAATAATTTAGTTATTAACTACATTAATTTATATTTATACAATAATTTTTATTTATTTATTAAAATAAAATAAAATCATTATTCTTAATTAATTAATATATGCTTTATATTAAATTAATATTATTTACAAAATATATTTAAT
>JANQBM010000007.1:9844391-9860817 GCA_025594535.1 Erythroxylum domingense
ATATTATTAGTCATATAAATTTAAAATTATAAATAATAAAATATTAAATTAAAATAAAAAATATATAAATAAAATAACTTTATTAAATAAAAGATTTCATAAAAAAATATTATTAGTCACATAATTTAAAATTATAAATAATAAAATATTAAATTAAAATAAGAAAAAATAAATAAAATAAATTTAGTAAATAAAATATTTCATAAAAAAAAATATTGTTAGTCATATAAATTTAAAATTATAAATAATAAAATATTAAATTAAAATAAGAAAAAATAAATAAAATAAATTTAGTAAATAAAATATTTCATAAAAATATATTATTAGTCATATAAATTAAAATTATAAATAATAAAATATTAAATTAAAATAAAGAATATAAATAAAATAAATTTAGTAAATAAAATATTTCATAAAAAATATATTATTAGTCATATGTGTTTTGTCAACTCTTGGGAGGGGTATTTTTGGAAATTGCTTATGTGTTTTGTTTTTGTCACAGGGACAAGAAATCTTGTCCCTCAGTTTTGGAACGAACAAAAAATTTATATCTTTGTCATCTGGAGTTGGAACAAAAATTAGTAGGGTCAACAAGCAAACACTGCGAGGCACTAGATTTTTTTGTTTTGTCATCTGTCTCCACTTTTGGAGACAGTAACCATACACAAGGCAAGAAAGCATGAAAATGGAGGTAAACATCGACGCCGACGATTTGAGTTAAGTGTATTTCACTTTTTTTATTGTTTCTTTCTCTCTTTAGAAATTGATTATGTCATCATATGTTAATTAATTTGAGTTTTGTGTATAGATAATTGTATTCTCATTATTGTTCAATTATTTGTGTATGAACCCATTGGGTATTGTGAAAAAATGATTTGAATGCGTTTATTGGATTGTTTTATTATAAACCCATTGCTAGAATTTCAATATAATTTATAATTGTTATATTTGAAATTCATTTGTAGCAACTAATGATTTGTAATCATTAGGGATAATATAACATAGGTTAAATGCCACATCATATGTGGTTATTGCCTTGATTAATCGATTTTCCTAATTCGTAATAGAAGCAAAATACAGATGTACAATGAAGGGCACCAAACGTAGTCGTTGGGCTGGATACTAAAGAAAACACAGAAGTAGCATGAGGGTTTGACAACGTAGGTTTTAATAAAAATAAAAATAGTAGCGGAGGTTTGGAGAAAATAAGAAAGAAAAGTAGGCATTCTTAGGTAGTGACTTTCGGTTGAAGCAATTTGAGTGTACAATAGGTGTTTTCGGTTGAAGGAGTTCAAGAACTTCAGGGGCTTTGAGAGAGCATGAAGATGGAGGTAAGCTCTCCACCAAGAGGAGACCTATAGAGGGATAACTTTTTGACGTCATTTCAACGATGATATTGATGTCGATGACCCGATTAAGTGCTCTTTCTTTGTTTTTGTTGTTTCTTTCTTTTGTATTGTGTTATCTTATGTTAATTGATTTGGGTTTATAGATAATTGTATTCTCGTTATCATTAAATTATTTGTGTACAAACTCATTAGGTATTGTCAAAAGATTATTCGAATGCATTCATTGGATCGTTTTATTACAAACCATTGATAAAATTTCAATATAATCCGTAATTGTTATATTTGAAATTTATTTGTAACGATTAATGATTCGTAATCATTAAGGATAACATAACCTAGGCTAAATGATGCATCGCATGTGGTTATTGCTTTGATTAATCAGCTTTCCTAATTCATAAAGATACTACCCAATTGAATCTAGAGACCGTATCCTAAGTTATTTGGTAGTTAGGTTTAGTTAACAATCGTATCTTGATTAAACTACCTAAGAAAAAACTCAAGTTAATTATTAACCCACGATTAATAGTTTCTAGGAGAGGTTTGAGAACAACAAATCATTGAAAAATGTTTAATTAGGGTGTAAGCTGAGATTGAACCAAAGAATCAGATTCCTAACGAATTCACTATTTCATCATTTTTTATATGTTTTCTTTAATTTGTTTTCATTAGGTTAGTTTTATTTTATTTTCTAAATTGCTAAAAATCCAAAAACCTCCCTTTCAAATTTTCCTTGCATCAATTAATTCCATTACATGCATTAACTAAAAATTCCCTGTATATTCAATCCTAATTCACCATAACTATAAATCTTAGTGTGCAGAGTCAGGTAAATTTTGTAGCGCACTCGACATGCGTTGTCAAATTTTAACGCTATTGTAGTCTTATTGTCTTTTGTTTATTTGTGACCTTTACGACATTTACATCTTGATTTTGCTTTGATTTTCTATTTAAGACCACATTTTTATCACATGCACTAACATGAAAATGATTAGGCATTATTCGTTGTTTACAAGCTACATTAGCCAAATAGCCCACCTATTAACATGCTTTTTTCCTTAATAAGCCCCCTTAAGCTTTATCTACCTATTCTTTGTGTATTAACCACATTACATGCTTTTACCTAACCAAATGTCCTATCCAAGCCATAAAGCTAGTGGAGCATTTGTGATTGTTAATTATTTTGGATACACAAGAGTGTAAGTGTGGGAGTGTGCATATGTGTGGGATGGTTATAATGGTTAGGATGCTATTTTATGTCATATCAATGAAATTCCTATGTTGACGTAGCTTTAAAATAATAGAAAAAGAAGAAAAAAAGAATTTTTGTAAATAAATGTATCAAGGAGGAAGTGCATATGTGTTGAAAAGTTGTTTATGATTAGTCTTTCCTTCTAAAGTTGTATTGAATGAGTTACTTGAGTATGTTGAATATGAGGTAGATGTAGTCTTTGAAGGATCACTTCGTGTAGTTTTAACTTATTGTCATCAATTGTATGAGTGATTCCTTTTGGTTAATTATGATTCATGTGGTTTGTGGTGTGAAACCTTGAAGTTGAGCTAGGAAACATAGTTTTTACATTCATCATAGTTGATGTACATAATTGTGAGTGAATGTTGGTTTTTGCACTTGATAATATATTGAGTGTTTTTTTTTCCACTAGCTTTAATGGCTTTCATGCTACTTTACCCAAATACATCTCGCCTTACCATTTCCACTTTACAACTTTAAAAAATCCTTTGATTTATGATTTTGCATGTGACTTTTAGTGGTGGAGAAATGAAATGATATGCAAAGTTATGAAATGTCTTGATTGTGAATGGTACTTGAGTGTACCATTGATAAATCTTATTTAAAGAAATTTTCCAAGTATACCTTTAGATTACTCAGTTTCTAAAGGTGATGATTGTCGATTGATCATGAGTAGAAGCGTTCAATGTTAATTTCTTGCTACGGTTTTGAAAGCCATTCATCTTTTCTTATGATTATGTATTCTTGGGAAATACGAAAAATGAGAAAATATTTTTGGGTCTATGATTTTGAAAATAATGTTTTGCCCGAGGATAGCCAAAAGCTAATTATGGGGGTTATTGAAACATTTAATTCATTATTTTTAGTGATTAATGCCTTAAAATGCTTAGGGTACACACTTTAGCTCATATTTGATTTTAGGTACAATTCGGAAGTGAAGGACCTAAAGTGACCCGAAAGTATACTTATTAAGTTATCTTCTCAATTTTTATACTCTATTGACTTCACGGAGCAAGAAGAAGAAAAAGATTAAAAGAGAGAGACAACATAGAGCATAAAAATGGAGACTATAGCTGTAATAATTAAAAAGTTAGAACCATTAAATCATAACTGTATCAATTAAAAAGTTACAACAATGAGACCATGGCTGCAATTTAAATTAAACCAATTGTCCCATATGAAGACAACTGTCCATTTTCCAAAAACCTAATTGCCTAACGTAGCTTTTAAGTAAGGAGGACGAGTTTTTCGATTGCATTTGGAGAATAAAAGAGTGAAGAACCAAAAAAGTGGGGGAGTTTCTTCTCTTCGGTTCTTGCCACCTATCCCACTTCCACATAACCTATCTTTATTATATGATGGAAGTGTATGATGGCTGAAGTTGGGGAAGATAGAACCAAGACAACAAATCATCTTAAAGGATGATGGGGCGACTGGAAAATGAACAACCGAGCTAGCACTTAAGCTAGGTTTGATCATAAAATCATTTTGGTTGGTTCGGCTGAACAGGGACAAATGCATTAGCAGTAGGCAGACCTAGAGGATCTCATTCATCATCAATTTTGCTGGTGTTTTTAAGATGGAATTAGAAGACAGTTGTGGGGAGGCCATTCATTAACATTTTTTCTTGGAATTTTAAGGTGGAATAACGTGAATAACTTGGCTAGAAGTGAGCAACCGAAAGAGGGTGGACAGCAGCTATTTTTCATCATTCTCTCTTCATTTTTCAACATAAATGGAGGCTACAAAGGTTGATTCTTGGAGCTTGATGGAGAAGATGGAAGGCTAACATCCTGACATCAGTTTGAAAGGGAAATCCAGACCTAGGATGCCCAATTAAGGTTATCTTATCTTTGTTTAACGTTGGATATCTCTCTCAGAATTGTTCATGTTGTCCTTTGTTTAATTGATTGAGGTATTCATGTATGGATAATCATATTCTTGTTATCGTTAGATTGTTTATATTGCGAACCCATTGCCAGAATCGTTAATACAATCGGTAATTATTGTATTTGGATTCATATGTGGCAACTAATGATTTTTAATCATCAAGGATAACGTAGCCTAGGTTAAATGACCCGAGCTTATGTGGTTATTGATTAGATTGGTCTATTTTCCATTTTGTAACGTGGTTGCCCAATTGAATCTAAAGGTCGTATCATAGGTTATTCGATAGTTAGGTTTAATTAACAAACGTCTCTTAATTAAATACAACCTGAGGGAAAAATCGAGATTAGCAGAGCGTATTGTTAGTCCATAGTCAATAATTCAAGGAGAGGTGTGAAAACATTAGAATGATGAGATATGCTTGTTCATATCTAGGCCAAGATTGATCCTAGAACTGAACTTTACACAAATTCGATATTTTTATTATTTTCAACTTTTTTTCTATAATTTGTTTTCACTAGTTTAATTTTACTTTATTTTCTTAACTACATAAAACCCCAAAATCATATTTTATTTCATTTGCATCAATTATTTTCATTACGAGAACTAACCAAACATTCCCTGTGGATACGATCCCGATTCACCACTCTTGCAAGTTTTTAGTCTATAGAGTTAGGTAAATTTTGCAGTGGACTCGACACACGCTATCATTGATCATCTTCAGTTACTTTCTAGTTATTATGAATATGACAACTACTTCGTTGAAGAATAGATTTAAACAATTAACAATAATTGAAAGTATTTTTGGATTCTTCTTTGGTTGAAAGAAGTTGTGATCATTGGATGATAATGAGCTAAGAGAATATTGAACTAATTTTATGACTGCTTTTTCTTATGATAATGTGTTGAATATAGAGTTAGAAGATCTTTTTCTGAATTAAAGTGTTGCAAATGACTTTGTAAAATTAGTCATTGTTAGTAATTGAAATTCTTGAATCTATTGAAGCTACAAATTATTATCCAAATATTTCAATTGTTTATCGAATCTTGTTGACTGTACCTAGGACTATAGCATCAATTAAGAGAAGTTTTTCAAAGTTAAAATTATAAAAAGTCTACTTAAGGTCATTAATATAACAAGAAAGGTTGAATGGCTTGGCTATTTTATGTATCGAGAAAGATATATTGGACAATATTGATCTTGATACTATTATTTATGATTTTGCATCAAGAAAAGCGCAAAGAAATTGTTTTTCATGATTATTTATGTGCTTGTTAGTGTAGTTATGTAGCTGCTTGGTGTTGATGTTTTTAGTGATTTTGTTACTGCCGCAAGATGTTATTAGTTGCTATTATGATCATTGGACCTTAATATTTTTTTCATAAATGAACTTACGAAGTGAATCAAGTCGCATATGCATGGAGATAAAATTTTGGTAATAAAAATATGCTTTTGAAATTTACATATTTAAACATTATCAATTCATTAGAACCTTTCTTTTTACTTTGTCTCGAGTGTATAAAGGAACAAGCATGTTAACGGTTAACATTTATGTTGGTTTCAATAGTCCCTTCCAATAACCACCTTGTTTGAAACTAGCATAACAAACTTGTTTGTCCAAATCTCTATAGGAATTTGGCGAAACTCCTAGCAGTTTGAAATTGAGCTTACTTGAAACTTCTATGAACTTCTATCTGTCTTTTATCTTTTTCATTTGTCTGTTATTTCATTTACATTCCCGTCCCCAAATTTTTTCAAGTATGAAATGGGTAGAAACTTTTCGATAAAAAGGCGTTTATCAAGAATTGAGAACTTCATTACAACTACAATAACCTCAAAATAACCCCAATAATAGTAAGTACATAACGAGATGTTTCTATGGTATGAGATGGTCATTTTGTGGATGTATTCAAAGTTGCGGAATTTGTTGAAGATGAAGAAGCATGAAAAGAGACGGCAGAAGATTCTGAAACGCTAGTAGTACTAAACGCAGCGTTTAAGTTAAATAAGATAGCAGGTGTTGTATTCATGTTAGGGACACACTCATGATGTGTTAAAACGGAACGCCAGCAATTTGTTACGACATGTCTGATGAGTAATTGATGTTTGTCTTTCTTCTTTCTCCCTCTCTGTGTATCTCTCTCTCTCTCCCCTTTCTTCCTATTTTCGGTTACGATTCTTTGCAGCGGCACGGTAGTGGCAGTGTAATCTTTATTTTATCAATAATTGGTATCATAGATTAACGCCTGAACTTGAAGATGGCAGAAGGAACTCGAGACACAGAGCTTCGAAGGTTGGAGGATAATTTGAAAGGACTCATTGAAGCACAAAATCAACAAGAACGTTTGCTTTTGGAAATGTAGGATCGGAGTGAGTTGCTACTGTTGGAGGTTCATAATCGGATGGAAAAACTGGAAAGGGACATGGTGGAGTTAAGAATGGTGCTTCTTCCAGGAGGAAGGAAGTAGTAAGGTGGAACCTATACCTCAGAGCACTCTAGTACGAAATGAACAGAAAGGGAAATGACTCCTACAAGGTTGAGCAGAATTGATTTCCCTTCATTTGATGGGGAAAATGTCAAGTTTTGGTTGTATAGATGTGAACAATTTTTTCAGTTAGATCAGACTTCAGAGGCGTTAAAGGTGAATGTAGCCATCCTTTACATGGATGAACGAGCCCAGGAATGGTATCGTTTATTCATCAGAAACTGTAATAAGGAAGAAGTGGTAGAGTGGGCGGAATTCACAAGGGCTTTGAAAAAAAGGATCGATGCAGAGATTTTTGATGATCCGATGGGAGATTTTAAAGAGCTGAAGCAAACTGGGTCAGTACTGGAATACTACGCCCAGTCTGATCACCATTCGAATAGATTATCTCTTCCAGAAAACTATTTAATTGGGTTCTTTGTTAAGGGACTCAAGCCAGAGATTGGTGTGTTCGTGAAACTCCATGAACCTCAATCACTGCACCAAGCATCTACATTAGCTCGAAAACAAGAAGCCATTCTACAATCAACGGGCACTGTGGTGTTCCATAAGACACAGGCTACCAAGAATGCACCAACTGCTCCCAGCTTCAATGCAACTCCTAAACTACCCTCTTTAACCTCTATGACCCGAAGTTTGAGCACAGAAGGATTGTTACCCACACCTTTGTACCTGAGACTAATACCATCAGCCAGAGCCTACAGAGCTTCAAGGTCTATCAATAGTAAGGATTTCGACGAGAAAAGGGCGAAGGGCCTCTGCTTGTGGTGTGACGAGAAGTATACGCTGGGACATAATTGTAGGAAGTGGCAGTTGCAATTTTTTCTGATTTCAGAGGAGCAAGGTAATGGAACATCGTCTCCAGACCGGGAGGAAGAGAAGCTGGAGGTATGTGGAGAGGAGGAAGATTGTCCTGTAGTATCATTGCAAGCTATGATATTCACTGGGGAAATAGAGTTTAAACAGATGCGATTGATGGGCATACACTAAAGGAGGTGGATTCACATACTTATTGACAATGGTAGTACCCATAACTTCGTAGATACGGCGGTGATAAAAAAGGGGTAGTGTGATATCTGGGAGATTGATCCAATATCGATTACGGTGGGTAGACGATTACGTCTGGAATGTCGATAATGCTGCAGGAATTTTGCATAGACCATGCAGGGGGTGCACTTATTCACTGATGCATTGGTCTTATCACTCGGGGGATGTGATGTCATTTTGGGGGTTCAGTAGCTGGTGGAACTTAATGACGTCTTGTGCAATTTTAAGAGGCGGAAGATGACGTTTAAATGGGAAGGTGAAATGGTGACCTTAAGAGGCGACCCCGAAGACAAATCAAGAGTTGTCTTGAGTAAAGGATTTCAAACCCTACAACGTTCATCGAGCGGACAGTTATTAATGATGCAGCTTTCAACCCCAATTGAATTTCAATTGCAACAAATACGTATGTCGGAAGAACAGGGGAGTGTGTTTAATGAGATTAATCCAGTGCTATCGGATTACGCAGAGGTCTTCCAAGAACCTTCCCAGCTTCTACCGAATCGAGCGTTTAATCATCAGATTGTGTTGAAGGAGGGCGTCGACGCAATCAATGTTAGGCCGTATCGATACTCTGGGACTCAGAAGGATGTTATCGAACAATCGGTCCAGGAGCTCATGAAACAGGGGTTTATCTGCCATAGCTATGGTCCTTACGCATCGCCAGTGGTCCTTGTTAAAAAAAAAGACAATTCGTGACGAATGTGCGTAGATTACCGATAGTTGAATCAATTTACAGTGAAGGACAAATTTCTTATACCCCTTACCGAAGAATTATTGGATGAACTGTATGGGGTGAGTTGGTTCTCCAAACTCGACCTGCGTTCGGGCTACCATCAAATTCGCATGCAGCCAAAAGATATTCCAAAGACAGCCTTCAAAACACATGAAGGGCATTACGAGTTCTTAGTAATGCCCTTCGAACTGAAAAACACACCGTCGACCTTCCAACGTCTCATGAACGAATTGTTCAAGCCGTATTTATGTCGCTTCATTTTAGTTTTCTTTGACGACAAACTAATATATAGTTCTTCTTTGTCAGAGCATGTGGAGCATCTTTCAATGGCTCTTTGGACGTTATTGGAGAACCAATTATTTCTGAGACGGAGCAAGTGTGTTTTTGGGGCTCGATAGGTCGACTACCTGGGGTACACCATTTCGGAAGACGGATTGGCAACTAATTTCAGGAAAATCAAAACAATTGAGGAATGGTCAGTACCCACATGCGTTAAAGAATTACGCGAATTTTTGGGACTCACAAGGTATTACAGGAGGTTCATACTGGGATACGAAGTGGTCGCAAATCCATTGATGGAATTACTCACGAAGGAGAGGATGACCAATTGGAGTTGGCAATAGGGAGAACAGAGGGCTTTTGAAAATTTGAAAAGTGCACTGATGTCAGTTGCGGTGTTAGCATTACCGGATTTCTCTAAATCATTTGTGGTCGAAGCTGATGCCAGCGGAGATGGAATTGGGGCTGTACTACAACAAGAGGGCCATCCTATTGCCTTCTCGAGTAAATCGTTAGCGAGGAGGCACCAAGGGTTATCCACATACAAGAAAAAGTTTTTAGAATGATTAAAGCCATTAAGCACTGGCACCATTACTTAAGTCTTAGTCCTTTCATTGTAAAGACCGATCATCGCAGTTTAAAATATTTGTTGGAACAACGTTTGTCCACTCCCTTCCAACAGTTATGGCTTCCGAAACTCCTAGGCTATGATTTCGAGGTGTAATATAGGAACGGGAAGGAAAATGCCACAGCGAACTCTCTCTCTCGAGTCACTAGTGCCAAATTATTAATGATATCAGTGTCGCAATTACAAGGAGAGTTGCTCGAGGGGATAAAAAAGAATTGGCAGGAAGATGAGACAATTTGGAAGTTAATTTGAGAATTAGAGTCCACCAGTAAGAAAGGTGGGGCTTATGAATGGAAGGATGAGTTGATTAGATGGAAAGGATGTTTAGTGGTGGGGAACAATCTAAGACTTCGGCAACAAATCATTAGTATCAGTCATGACGATGCTATGGGGGGCCATGTGGGGGTAGTAGCTACTAAGGAGAAGTTGCAGATAATGTTCTTTTGGAAGGGCCTGGCTTGGGATGTAAGAAATTATGTCTAGAATTGCATGAATTTCCAAAGGAATAAACAGGACACTTCTGCATATCTGAGACTGTTGCAACCTCTCAACATACCTAAAGGAAGTTAGAAAGAAGTTAGTATCGATTTTGTGGAAGGGTTACCGGTGTCAAAAGGAAATTCAGTAATCTTATTAGCAGTGGATCGATTTACCAAATATGCCCATTTCGTACCTGTTAAACACCCATACACTGCTTGCGACATAGCTGGATTATTTTTTAATAATATGTTTAAATTGCATGGGATGCCTGAGTCTATAGTGAGTGATCAGGATCTGGTTTTCTTAAGCAAGTTCTGGCAAGAACTTCTTAGAATACAGGGAGTTCAATTGAAATGTTCAACGGCTTATTATCCCCAAAAGGATTGGCAGACCGACGCAGTCAACAAGATTATGGAAACCTACCTACGTTATTTTTGTGAGGAAACGCCTCACAAATGGGGAGAATGAGTGACGATAGCAAAATGGTGATATAACACCACTTACAGAGCTGCAATTAACACGACGCTATTTGAATGTTTATACAATTATCCTCCCCCTGTTTACACTCCGTATATAGTAGGAGATTCCAAGGTCTTAGAGGTTGATCGAGCTTTGTAGGATCGGGAAGCAATGATTAGTGTGACAAGGTTCCATTTGCAGAGGGCTCAGAATCGTATGAAGCAATATGCAGATTCTAAGCGTTCAGAGAGAGAATTCCATGTAGGTGATATGGTCTTGTTAAAATTGCAACCCTATAAACAATTTTTGCTACAGAGGAGGAGTAACCAGAAGCTGTCGCCTTTATATTATGGACCCTGTAGAGTGATGCAAAGAATCGGAAGGGTTGCTTATAAGTTAGATCTTCCAGCAGGGACATCAATTCATCCAGTGTTTCATGTTTCTCAACTTAAGAGGGCAAGGTCAGGACATGTTTGGATGTCTATAGTTTTATCAGAGTTTCTCACTTCCACTGAAAAGGTGCCCATGGCGATTCTGGACAGGAGGATGACTAAAAGAAACAACAGGGCTGTCACACAATGGTTGGTTCAGTGGTCGGATGGTGCGAGCAGTAATGCTACTTGGGAGTATTTTTTGATCTTCAGAGACGGTTTCCTGAGATTAATTTGGTGGATAAAGACGTTAAGGGGAAGGGAATTGTTACAGAATTTGTTGAAGATAAAGAAGTGTGAAGAGAGACTACAGAAGATTCTGGAACACTAGTAATACTATACGTAGCGTTTAAGTTAAATAAGATAGCACGTGTTATATTCATGTTTGGGACACACTCATGATATATTAAAACAGAACGCCACTAATTTGTTACATGTCTAATTAGTAATTGATGTTTGTCCTTCTTCTTTCTCTCTCTCTCTCTCCCGTTTCTTCTTGTTTTCGATTACGATTCTCTGCAGCAGCGCCGTAGTGGCAGTGTAATCTTTATTTTATCAACATTCAATTAGGTTTCACCAGCTTTCATTGTTTCCATTCGGTCAATCAGTGATTATAAGCTTAAACATCTCTCAATTACAACTAACTCTGAAAAACCAGTCAATTCCGAACTTCCAATTCCGTCGGGGCAATTAGATTACAGCATGCGTCGGAGGGTTATGGGCCTAAACAAGAGGCAACTCTTTCATTGCATTATAGAATCCGAACAAGAAACCAATCCCCAATAGATTACCCACATCAGTAAAACACCTTTTCAGAGGCTTCTGCACTTTCCACTTTAAAACAACTTTAATAGCATTATAACCCTGCTCCTCGTACAAAACATGCAAATACGAACATATGAAAAGTTTGGGATCAAATATGCTCAATATATTACCATGTATACAAATTAATCATACATAAAATGTACCATGGGCACCCAGTATGTCATAAAATTTAAGGATGTTCGCATCAGAATATACAATCGATTATCCACGAAGATCAAAAGTATAAGCGCCCCCCAAATTCCATAATTTTCCAACTACCCAAAAAGGTATTCTGAATGGAAGGCATGGTCAACTCTCCACACTTGTCAGAGAAACCTCAAGCCTTCAGGAAAATCAGAAGATGATATAACAGTCAACATTATTGATGTCCATGAATAGACAGGACAACCTTCGAACTTCAGAATGATGATGTACCCACTGAGGAGTATCCAGCAGCTTTCATCTCTTTCAAAGTTCCAGCTAACCAATCCAATCCCTCATAAAGGCCATCTCCGGTGAGTGCACAAGTTCCTTGTATGTGCCATTTCCTGTTTTTCAGTTCAAATAGACCTAGTCCTTCACAGACCTCCATAGGTGTCATTGCTCCTCTCTGGACAAGGAAACCAGAAACAATTGGGTGATATATTTTTATCAAAATTTTATTATGTACACCAGGAGAACTTTAAACTTCACCGCCACAGGATATCATGCCATTACATTGAACGCAATTCCAGACCGAGATGCATGTTTAGACCTTGTGGCATATTTCCATACGAAAGAAAGTTTACAACCTTAAATGCTCAACAAGCATAAAACGAAATCAAGCAATTGTTAAAAGGAAATTCCTACTACAAGATTCAAAGGTTGGCAGGAGAACATGAGCTCTATTTCGTAATTCTGTTTTATTAACCAATTCCTACTTCAAGATTCAAAGGTTGGCAGGAGAATATGACCTCTATTTCCTAGTTCTGTTTCATTCTTTGTCATCCAATAAAATGGTTTTCCAAATCACTTCTTGTGCTCTAAAGTTGCCTGTAAGATGAGAAATCAGATGTCACACTGTTGTAGAAAAGAATATTCTCCAAGTTAAAAGGACTCAGGAAACAAGATGAAATTCATAGCTTAGTGATATCACGCCTTAAGCAAGCTGAAAAGGTCAAGATCAAGAATCACAAAAGATAGAGACCTAGATAAATCTTCATTAAGCCATTTTTATGCAAGAAGTTGGTTCCTCAATTTACTTTGGCTTGATTTAGAATGGAACTGTTTTCCTTTGATCTGACCTAGATATATCTTCATTAAGCCACTTTTATGCAAGAAGTTGGTTCCTCATTTTACTTTGGCTTGATTTAGAATGGGAAAGTTTTCCTTTGATCTACATGTGAACAAATTTGTACTTGCTACAGATAAGGATAACTTTGGGTGAATCCATTAGATCCATTTGGTTTGCAATCTGGTACACAAAAAGGATGTTAACAACTCAGACTTGTGTAAGAAGGCAGAAAGATAAGTTGCTCTAGATAATAAGAACTAGCTTGCTTTAGAAGTGCTGTACTCAAAGGGCAATATTATTACTTGCAAAGTGTAGACCATAAGACTGACCACCATAGATGGAATCATGAATATCAATGACATGCCTCCTCAAATGGCAAACCTAACAAATGCAAAAATAAATGCACCACAAACTCGAGAGCAACCAACCGGCACTGTATATCATACTGTTAGTATACATCCTCGCTTCTTTGTCATATTTGACAGACTTGCAATATTGCACTAGACCTTTTTTTTTCCCCCATCATGTCCTAAAATAAAAAAATCTAGAATCATCATCTATTTTCCCTTTTATCTAAAGATTGCAGGGTTAAGACACTGCATATAAGACCATACATCATCTTTATATTCTAAATGACATCGAACATTTCCTTAAAAGCAGTTCTGATAAAAATTCTCCTTCTTTTGAGCATTTAATCATTAATGTTTTGCAAAGCATATAAAAACCTCTAGCTAAAATTACCATGTCCTGCTTGTTGGCAAATACCAAGATGACACTGTTGAGCATAAATGGATCTTTGATAATGGCCTGCAGAAAAATAACGTGTCAACTAAGAAACTGATTTTGATATTAGCTATTAAATTTTGCATATCTTTCTGAATTTACCTGGAATTCTGCCTTTGCTTTTCCAATTCTTTCTCGATCCAAGGAATCAACAACATAAATCTGCATATTGAGGTCACATCAACCACAATAAATCTCATAGAAATTGCAAAATCATTGTATGATCAGTTTCAAAAAGAGAGACTGCCAAGTCTCATGGATTCAGTTGTACATTACATGCAAGAATAGAAATGGAACAGATATTCAGTACACAGAAAATTATTATTACCAATCCATCAGTATTGTTGAAATAATGCCTCCAAAGTGGCCTCAATTTCTCTTGTCCACCAACATCCCAAACAGTGAATATCACATTCTTATATTGAACTTTCTCTACATTGAACCCTATGCAGATGATGAAAAAATTAAAAAATATAAATATGTGCAGATAACTCCACATGAAAATCTAGATACAGCTTTCATATTTGCAATATTCATTTTTAAATTCAAAGACAATAATAAGTGAATAAACAAGACAATGAACTAAACCAAAAACTTCCATCCTTCATAAAATATAAAAATTGTAAATTTATAAAAGACGTAATTAAGAAAGGTTCATGAACCACTTCGACAATTTACAAATATTCGTTAACTTTTTGGGGTAGTCACGTGTACAAAATATGCAATAAATTAGAATCTCAATGTTAACTTTCAGTTTGCTTTCAAGATGAAGAAATAAGGAACATCTAATCGCAAAGAAGTTGTTACTTATGAGCTACCAACCTGGATGTAAAGCTTCCAAAGCATCCCATTTAAAAATCTATCAAAAACTATATAAAAATGCAGAGATATATGGAAATCAATTTAACCACTCTTTGCCTTTTTTTAAAATTAAATGTTTAGGAAAGACATCAAATAAAAAAAATTTTCTTAAATTGAGGAATGTCATATTTCAGGTGGTCATAACAGAATGGGTACCTAACAAAACTTCACATAGGGTGCCCATTCTTGAGAGTTGAGCACAGCTGTGCTGCATAACAAAAGCTTTTCTACCCAAATGGTACTTGAATTATTTAACCAATTTAATTATAATAATATCTTTCATGAAATATATTTAAACACTTGCTTTTACTTTGATTTTTGATTTTGTGTTATTATTTTCAAATTCAATGAAAAAGTTTGTTTGAGTTTTTTATTTCTATTTTTATTTTAATTTCTTCGAGTTTTCATAACTTATGAAAATCATAAAAAGTGATTTTCATTTTTTCATAATCTGATTACCATCAACTAAATATATATTATTTAATTATTTAATATTTATAATTAATAAATTTATGAATAATTTAATTTAATAAATTTTAATTTACTAATTAAAATTTTATATTAAAAATAAATATTAATCTATAAATAAAAATTATTTATTTTAATAAAATATGACATTTTCACTGATGATTTATCAATAAATATTACAACACAGATTAAAAAATATGTATTTATTTATTTATTTTCTAGTATTATTTATCTTTAGATTTAATCTAATACATAATTAGTATCAGTAATAAAAATATAATTACATTAACAAGAAACCAAAACAGAAAAACAAAAGTAGTTTTATTTTTTTATTTTATTTTTCATAATTTGATTACTATCAACAAAATATATATTATTTAATTATTTAATATTTATCATTAATAAAATTATGACTAATTTAATTTAATAAATTTTAATTTTAAAAATAAAATAATTTTAATTTAATAATTAGTTAATAAATATAATTTAAATTTAAAATATCTTCAATAAATTTCAAATAAATTTTGATTTAATAATTAAAAATTGATATTAACAAATAAATATTAATTTATAAATAAAAATTTATTTATTTTAATAAAATATAATAATTTTTTATTGATAGTTTTTTAATAAATATTATACCAGAGATTAAAATATATTTATTTATTTTCTAGAAATGATTTATCTTTAAATTTTATCTAATATATAATTATTATCAGTAATAAAAATAAAATTACATTAACATTAACATTCACAATCATACAGATTTTTATTTTTATTTAAAAAGCAAAAACTAGAAACCACAATAGAAAAACAAAAGTGAAACCCTTCAACGGTTACTTTTTGAAGTCAAGTATACCTACAACTTCACATTGACATGTAACAGTTTCACTCTATCAGCTTTATTTCTTCTCTTACTGTACTTTAATCATATTTTAATCTCTCCATAAGCCACTGTCAATCCCCAAAAGTACAAGGATATTTAGATGATATAATTATAAAGCAATTATTGTTTTAGAAAGTAGCAAAACCCTCAACTTGCTTCCATGATTAAAATTCAACACATTTCATACTTAGTCATTACTAGTAGGAAGAGTTAAATAGATTAAGTATTATCAATAGAACTTCTGAATCCCAAAATAAATGCAAAGCTAGAGTTTTGAAATTTAGAACATGAGTAGATACAACCATCACTTCAGTAGAGTTTC
>JANQBM010000007.1:9860917-9880602 GCA_025594535.1 Erythroxylum domingense
GGAAAGCCCTCAGTTACCAATTTCACTTCATCCCAATTTGTGAAAATTCCTACTTGACGTCCAACGAATACCACATAAAAGTTGTATCTATCCATAGTGATGTACCTGTAAATGAATCATTTCCTAATCATTCATAAACGTGCAGAAATTAAATACATGAAATATTTAATAAACCAACCATTCATCATTGATAAACATGTGGACAAACACAGTCAAAAGTATATCAAATCATCAGTCAACATCACATGGCAGGAGCACAAATAAGTTAAGTTAGATGCATGGTTACCATCATACATGACTATATAATAGTTCAGATTAACATACAAAGTAAGGAACCAAACATAAAGTCAGACATCATCACGTAAGAGCCTCCGCACATAGGCCTGCTTTTGTTCTGCATTTAAACCCCAGAAAAGACTCCCAGCATGAGGATTCCTCGAGAAGATCATTGTAGTCCTAACAACATTTTTGGTGGAGAAACCTAAACTCCCAAGCTCGTCACCTAACGGATTCAGTTGTACATTAAATGCAAGAATAGAAATGGAACAGATATTCAGTACACAGAAAATTATTATTACCAATCCAACAGTATTGTTGAAATAATGCCTCCAAAGTGGCCTCAATTTCTCTTGTCCACCAACATCCCAAAATAAATGCAAAGCTAGAGTTTTGAAATTTAGAACATGAGTAGATACAACCATCACTTCAGTAGAGTTTCATTTGATTAGCATACTTTAGGTTCTCACTTCCTTTCTTGCTTTTGATGCAAAAACCAGGCATGACATCTTTGTAGGGGGAAGATAATGTTTGTGTGTGTGGAAGTTTGTGCAATTGCATGTATCTACCAGAAAATTAAATATGGTCAAAACACAATATATAATGAATAGGATCGAAGATTCATAACCAGTATAAAGGGAAAAGAAGCACTAATAAGTATAGACATCTCAATAAAAATAGAGTTTCTTAAACTTTAAAAAGGTTAGTGTATTGAAAGAGGAAGAGTTAAAGTTATCTACTCTTAAATGAAACAAGTTTCTACTATTTCTGAAAAATTGGAAGATAACACTAGTATGGAGTAAATCTTCTCCCCAAGTCTACAGAGAATTGCATTTATTATAGAATTTCATTTTAAGAACATCTTAGTATGGGCAAGCAAACATGCATCTATTAATCCTTGGCAATTCATCCCAAATATACAGTAACTTGGACCATCCAATATTTTAGAGCAACTGGTTATGTAGATTTAAGGACAATCTTTCATAGGCAAACTATGGTTGCTACGCTAGGTAAGAATTATCATGTGTTGACAAAGAGGATGTGAGGAAGATTTCTTTTATGGCTGAAATGTATAGAAGGGTTACAAATTCAAAATGGGTGCTACAAAAGGTTAAAACTTATGCTTTTCTATGACACAAAATCTATGGGGAACCTCTCCGCCAAAACAACATCTCATGAGATGATTTAGTTTAATGGGGAAAAGTTCCCTAGACGTTAGTTCCCACAAACAAGCACCTGTGCAGATACAAAACACAATACATCTTCAATAAGGAATGTCTAGCCTTCTGGAGCTAAAACATTAATCAAATGAGAGTGAAGTTTCTGAAAATAAAGATAGAAAAGGTGATTATCTCACAAAACTAAGGGATAAACAAACAAAGCTTGGTTTTCTTGTATATTTTGTCCAATAAAAAGGTCAGCATTGGATGAGATTTAAGCATGAAAAAACTCAGTAGTTGTACAGATAATTCAACAAAAAACTAGAAAAAACAGTAGTTGTGATTCCTCAAATCAATTCCTTGATTGTATGAAAGAGGTGACAGGAATGAAGTTTCTTGAATGTTTCCAGAGTGTTATTTTTGAAAACACTTAAGCTGAGATGATTTTCAGTGTGCTGCATCAATGTACTTGGTTGATCTAAAACAGTGAACTTCTGTTGAAATGATTTTCAGTTTAAGGACAATTGGTTGGCTCAATAGTGGCAGATTTATTTTCTTGATAGTACAGGCTTATACTCACAGCGTGCAAATTAACAGCAGCGTAGCTCACCAGTTTCTTACAGACTCAAACAAAAAAGAATTAATAGCAAAAACAGAGTTATTAGTAACATACCAATAGTTGGGACAGTAGATAAAACTTCTCCAATATGTAGTTTGTAGAGTATGGTTGTCTTACCAGCTGCATCCAGCCCCAGCATAACAACCTAACGAGTGTAAAAGCAAAAAAGTATAATAAAGGGAAATAAGCTATGAGCTACTTATGCTATATCTTCTCAGTTCACATTTTAACCTCCATATATAAAAAGACAAATTATAAAATCAATTAGACACATTATATTCAAATTTTAATATGGGCATCATAAACAAACACAAACTGTATGTGCTTGAGTTATAGCTAGTCAACCTCATTTAAAGATCATTTCAGAGCTTAAGATCACCTTTAAACCATGAAAACATTCATGTAGGAAAACAAGGAGTAGTCATTTTTTCCATCATTAGATTTCTTTAAACAATCTCTAGACTTCATTTCCTTATTTTCAGTAATTTTAATATACACTGACTCCAAATTTCTTGCATAAGACATGCACGCATATACACCCACATAAGGATAGAGCTAAACATCACTAGAACAAGATTCTTACAAGAACTTTACTAATAAATCAAAAGTTCACTAAAACGATGAGAA
The DNA here is from genome assembly GCA_025594535.1 of Erythroxylum domingense. Taxonomy (NCBI): domain Eukaryota; kingdom Viridiplantae; phylum Streptophyta; class Magnoliopsida; order Malpighiales; family Erythroxylaceae; genus Erythroxylum; species Erythroxylum domingense. The sequence goes on from JANQBM010000007.1 coordinate 9,863,600, forward strand.
AAACTCTGATATTTTCTTATTCGCGGAAATCATTGAATAATCAGAACCAAAAAGTAAACAAATAAACAAGTAAATAAAACATGAGTACCCGCATCTCGCTGTTACCGAAGAATGTATCGAAGAGCTTACGAAAGGTTTGACCCATTTGATGGCTGTTCTTTAATTCTCGAAGATTGATGTTTGATTGTCTTCGGGTGAATAGGTATGGGCAGTGCCGAATCTGTTTGATGTAGTGAATGATTAAATTTTTGTCGAAGGTTATGGGTTTGGGATTCTACGAAGAGAGCATAAAGTGTTTGAAATTCAGCAATACGAATAAGTAATTAATTGCACCGCCGAGAAAGAACGGGTCAGCGTTTCGGGAATAATAGCCACTATTCTTATAAATGTTTTAAAATTCGAACTAGACGTCGAATGGGTAAAAAAAAAAAATTATTAGACTAATATTAAATTATTATAAAATTAATATATGATAAATAAAAAATAAAAATTTTAATAGTAAATAAAAGTTATAGTATAAAATAAAATGTATATTAATAATGCCTATCAATATATAATAAGATAATAATATATCAAACAATCTAAATTACGATTGAATTTAACATAAGTTTTAAAATAATAATAAAAAATTATTTTTTATATTATTATTTATTTAAACACTCGTAAAAGTGGAAGTATATTTAATATCCTTTAAACATAATTTTTTATAGTTTAAATATTATTTGTAACACATTCTTAAATTATCTTAAGTAAAATTATTTATATATCTTAATTAATAATTCAATTTATTAAATAAATTTATGATAAAAATAATAATTAGTTCTTAACAATAATAATTTTAAAATTTTAATTAAAATATATGCAGATGAATAAAGAATATAAATTTTGACAAATATAATTTATTAGTGAAATTAAATAAATTTAATATTTTTAAGAATAAAAATAGTAACTCATTTATCATTTAACAATTATAATTTAAAATAAAATTTTACTTAAATATAAAGATATAAGTTAATAATATAAATTTTAAAAATATTATTTATTACGGTGGGGGAATATACAGTTAAGAGTGCTTATCTGTATTTGGGGAGGATTGTGGTTCATGATGCTGGTCATGGTGATGGTTTTTAGAATCAGATTGGGAGTCTTCAGGTTCTATCAAAAGTTAAGAATTTGTTATGGAGGGCTCTTTGTGATTGTTTGCCGACATGTGCAACTTTAATAGTAAAGAGGGTGAACTGTGAAGATATATGTCCTATTTATGGGGCTATTGGGGAGGATGTTTTGTATGTTTTTTGGGGCTGTGTTTATGCGTAGAGAGGATGGAGTTCTTTGGGATTTGTTTTACCTACTGTAAATGTTTTTACTTTCAAAGAATTGCTTGTTTTGTTGTTTTCTTTGAATACTAAAGATAAACGACCCAAGATAGATTTATTTTGTTGGTGGCTATGGTATGCTCGGAATCAAGCCTTATGGGAAGATTGTGTTCCATTGTTACAGAAATTGCTGGATAAATTGAATGCTATGTTGTTGTTGTTTAAACAAGCCAGGAACATTAAACAGGTTGTGGGTGCTCCTCTTTTAGCACAAACTGATGTAGCTGGGGTGTGGACTTGTCCTTCACATGACTTTCTAAAATTAAATGTAGATGCCGCAGTAAGGATGAATTTAGCGTGTTCGGGTGTTGGTTGGGTGATGCGTGATAGTTTTGGAGGTTTTCAGGCTACTGGTGAGAGCAGATTGGAAGGGGCCTTTTCTTCAGAGGTCGTTGAAGCTCTAGCCATAAGGGAGGTGCTGTCGTGGTTGAAGAGGAGGCGTTTTGTCATGTACAGGTTGAATCTGATGTGAAAAATATGGTCCAGATGATTAATGGTTCACATTCTATCTTAACTTCTCATTTAGGATTGGTTATTTCTGATTGTATTTTTTTCTCCGCTCATTAGGCCAAGTGAGCATATCTTTTATAAAGCGTTCTGTGAACCAATGTGCCCATGATATTGTACAGGCAACTGTTTCCATGTCAGCCACTATAGTATGGGAGAACAATCCTCCAGTGTATGTGGCCAACTTGTTAACTGTTGATTATGGTTAATGAATTTCTTTTTCATTCAAAAAAAATAATAAGCAGTGGCTTTGTAGTTTGCAGAGAGGAAGCTTGTGTTGTCCCACGCACTTTTTGAATCTCTTGCAAATTCCTAACGAACTTTATTACTTAACCGATTTTCTTCAAGAAAACCATCCCGTTTTTTAATAAACCGGTCAATTTTCATTCTTCCAAATTATAAACACAAATTAAACTAAAAATTAGGTTGATATTTGTTAATTTTGGTCAAATCAGTTCGTTCCGTCTGATTTTACAATCATTGTTATTTATTTTACTTGCTTTCTTTTACTCTTACATGCAATTTTTTTCTTCTTCACTTTTCCTTTTCTATTCTGATTAAAATGTCTTTTATGAGATACAAAGATACTTATTTTCATTATTAAAATTTAATATAATTACATACATATTGAAAAGGTAAAAAATATGCCCACTTATGTCTAAAAAACAACAAATTCATTTGATTAGATTAATATTAATATAAGCCTTATCTAATCTCTTTTTTCATTATCATTAATAAGTTATATACTTGACCTTTTATATATTTAATATTTTATTTAACTTACTCCATTTACAAGTTTTAATTTCATGTGTTATATTTTGTTTTGGTTATTAAAAACAAAATTTCATGGTATAATCATTGATGTTGTATTTTAGTTTTAACTATAAATGTACAATATAGTTGTAACTAGCATTGATGAGTAAAGGTCGATCTTACAAGGACTAGAATTACTAGTACTTACTATTTTTGTATTATCTAGTCTAACAAATTATATACGTATGATTAACCAAATTTAAAATTAAAACAATAAGACTAAACAAAGAAACAATCAAAGAAGGTAGTGGTATCTAAAATTTGAATCCCCTAAGACTTCTCATAATATCAAGATTTCACTAATTAATTTAATCTATAATTCATTGGAGCATAAAAATTAATCAATTATGCTAATATCTTTCTCAAAACTATTAACACCTAATCTTGTATTAATTAATTAAAATTTCTTTCTAATTAAAACCTTTATAGTTGCATTAATCGAGTTGTTAAATTTTACTATTAAGTTTGACTCTAATTTAGAATATTTATATCAACTTAACTCTAGGTTTGCAATAACTCCTTTCAATTATATTAGATCTATTCGAAAAAAGGATTTCTCAATCTCAATTGCATGAAATCATACATGAATCAAAATGCTAGCAGTATTAATAAAAGGATAATTAAGAACATATAATTGAACTTAAGGATGGCAACTGACTGGGCCACCTGAGCCCAAGCTTGAGCCCCCGACTTGATGCAACTCAATTTGTTTCTTATTTTATTTAATAAAAAATAAAAAAGACGTTGTTTTATATAATAGTTTTCTGGCCTCAGGCTAGGCAAAGCATAGGCAACCCAAGTTCCACCTGAGGTTTGATTTTTTAGGGAAAAAAATTAGACTCAAAGCTTGGCCTATTAACCTCAGGCAGTGCTGGGCCTAGGCCTAGTTGCTATCTCTAATTAAATCTCAATGAAACTAAAGAATGAATTAAAATAAAATAAAATAATTGCAAGGTCTATCCTTAGGTACACCTAATCCAAGTACCAATAAAGGTTTATTTGCTAATCATATAAGAAATAAATCAAAACTAAAGAAAAACTAGAAAACTAAAAGAAATATGATGAAATTCCTTTTAATCTTTATAAAAATTCATTTTAGATCGATGAAAATCCAGTTCAAATGTGTTTCCTTGCTTTTTCATTGTTCTTTTTATTATGTTAGGTCATCAATTTGTGCTTCCCAAGCCTTCTCTTTACCTTTTCTTTTACTTTATCCTTTTATAATTTGAAAATTAAGGTTTTGGGTGGTACACAATTACTAACAAAGGTATATGTGTTAGCCGTATTGGTTAGTGATAGTAGTGTTTTGTGTGATGTTTTAGAATTTAATTTGTTACGCATTTTATGTTAAATTAAGTTTTGAGCAGGCATTTAGGGTTTAATTATATTAGTTTTTGTGTTTAAGTGTTTTATTGGGTTAGTCGGAATCTTTGAGCTTAAATTGTATATTTTTGAGGTACCTTGAAGTGTGTGCTAGTGTTGCAAGGTAAACAGGGAAGAATGATGAAGATTTGAAGAGTTTCGGGTTAAAAGACATAGGCCACGATCATGCACAGTGGCCATAATCGTGACAAAAGAGGAGGAGCCAGCAGCAGCTAGGTCACGATCGTGCATCATGGGCCACGATCGTGTTAGAAAGCGTCAAGTCAGGCCACGATCATGGCAGGCAGGGCCACGATTGTGCCCTGCGTCGGGCTGACATAAAAAATGAAAATTTGGGTGATTTTTTGGTCCGTTTCGACCCTAAGTTTGACCTAGGACTACTACAGAATAATTATAACAATACTTAGCAACCACAAAAAAAGAGATTAAAGAGAGCCAAGAGATGCAAAAAGAGAGAGAATCTGTTGAAAATTTGAGGGAAAACCTAGATAGAGATCAATCGATTGAGGAAGGAGAAGAAGGAAGAGAGGCACGGAGATACACTTGACGTGACGTACTTCTCGGAACAAGTGGTTCCCCGCAGTCATGACTTCGAGATCCATTCTGACAATATTTTCTAGTTCTATTCGATTTCAGTGATGTGTGGGATTTGAGATTGATTAGAAATATTTATCGTTGAGTGTTGACGGGTTTATTTATTCTTGAGATTAATAAAATTTATTTGATTGTGTTTTTGATTTATTGTGATTCAATTCGATTCTTCGTAACTGGACAATATACTAAGAGAGTGAGCTAGTAAAAATCATCGATTTAGGTTAACGAGAGTTAGGTAAATCAATAGGTAGAGAATTGAAGCAAACAGGTAGAGTCGTGTAATAAGAGATCGAGCATAGATTCCTAGTAGGTTAATAGACAGCGTTAGAACTAATTTAGGTTTTTGGACAAATTGTGAATCAAGATATCGTAATTTCTATAATTCAAATTAGAGATTGTTAATTAAGGTTAAGAATTATAACTTGAGAGAGAGTAATTCACCCTAGGATCATCTAGTCCGATTAAATCGGAAATTTCATAATTGGGTAGATTTTCTTTAATTTCGAATAGATTCGCCCTTTCTCTCAATTAGTTACTTCTAGGTTGAAATTCAAATTATTTGTGTGAATTCACTTTTGTTTGTTCTTTGGGTGCTTTAATTTCTCGTATTTGATTGTTGATTAATTTTAATTTTCACAATAGTTGTTTATTTGGGTTTTGCAAACTTAGCTGCCGTTAGATTTTAGGACTAGTTCCCTTCCTCGTGGAATCGACACCTTAGGTACTACGCGAAAGACCCGTGTGCGCTTGCTGTAATTACCAAGGTTAAAAAATTAGTAAAACTAAGAGCATGTAACCTTGAGCGGACAAGGTTTTGATGCTGTTGCCGGGGAAGGCAACTTAGTTCTACAGTTTAAGGCATTAGGATAGCTTTTAATTTTTGTTTTTTTTCGTAGTTCTATATAATAATTGTGCTCTTGCACGAACATAAGAGTCATGAAGTGCTAGAGTCACGAAATTGAGACTTTAGATTTAGACATAATAGGTTTAGAACAAAACCTTAGGAAAGCTCGACGAGAAGAAGAAGAAGAGTTCGAGAAAGCACAAATGGCCAAGGAATTCCAAAGAAATATAGATCAAGAAGTCAACCCTGGTAGGCAATAACAAAGGACCCTCATGGATTTTCTGAGGCCAAGGTTCAATCCTGCGAATCAAGGAGTGACTAGACCGCCTGTTCAAGCAGTTTCTTTTGAAATCAAGCCAGCCCTCTTAAACATGCTTCAATAGAACGTCCAATTCTATTGACTTGCAAATGAAGACCCGAATACTCACATCGTGAGTTTTCTCAAAATCTGTGATACTTTTCGGTATCACCAAATGTCAGAAGACCCAGTATGAATTAGGTTGTTTCCCTTTACGCTTAGGGATAGAGCAAAGGCTTAGTATCATTCACTAAGCTTTGCTAACATTACAATATGGGAATAGTTAGTACGTGCCTTCTTGGATAACAACGTGGGAGCAAGTTCATTACATGGGAGCCCAATTTAGACATGGAGGGGGTAATAATCCCTACTCTAACACATATAACCCTGGGTAGAAGAATCACCCAAACTTCTCTTGGTCTAACAACAACAATGGAGGGCAGTTCAGACCCTAAGGACAATCGAGTTTCCCACAGAACAAAACAAGCTAGATAGATGCTAAATTAGATAGAATTCTAGATAAGCTGGGTACTTTAGATGATGAACACAAAAAGTTGAAAGAAAAATTTGAGCAAGTCACTAAGTGACATGCATCTTACACTCATAATCTAGAAGCCCAAATTAGTCAGCTAACAAATGCCTTTTCGATATAGAAGTTTAGAAATGTTCTTAGTACCTTAGGAAGAAATTCAAAGGAACAGCTAAAGGCTATCACACTTTAGAGTGGGAAGGAAATTGAACTAGCCACAAGGACAAGAGAGGAGCCTACCCAACCAATAGATAAGAATCAAGGAAAAGAGAAAGAAGTGGACATGAGTGAATACCCTTTATACGTTGCACCTCCACCATATCAGCCCAAGGTACCTTTTCCTTAACGACTACAGAAGAAGAAGTTACATGAATAATTTACAAAGTTCGTTGAGAAGCTAAAGATGCTACAGATAAATCTCTCATTTGTCGAGGCATTGGAACATATGCCAAAATATGCGAAATTTTTAAAAGATATATTATCTAAGAAGCGTACTTAGGAAGAAAATCGTATAGGAGCCCTAACTGGCACTTGCAGTTCAATAGTCACTAGTCAAATGCCTTCAAAATTGAAAGATCTAGGCAGTTTCACCATACCTTGTGTGGTTGGGGAATTCAAATTCACTAAGTTTTTGTGTGATTTGAGAGCTAGCATGAATAGGCTCTATTATATTAATTCCCTGACTTCTTTTACTATAATTCTATCAGGATTATGCATTCCTTATAAGATATTCTTTTGGTTATTAAAGGAATACCTAAGTATTTAAATAGAAGCTCCCTTTGTGATAGTTCTTGTTGAGTGCACTACAAAATTTACCTAACTCTACAAACTAAAGACTTGTAGATGTGGTGAGTTGGGATCATTTCCATAGGGAATGTTTGGTTAATTTTGAAAATAATTGATGCAAAGGAAATAAAAATGGGGGTTTTGACTTTTAAATAATTAAAAAGAAAAATAAAGTAAAATTAGACTAGCAAAAACAAGTTATGGAAAACAATCGAAAATGATAAAAGTGTCAAATATGTGTAAAATCTGATTCTAGGATCAATCTTGGCCTAGACACGATTAAAAATATTCCATCATTCTAATGTTTTCACACCTCTCTTCGAACTATTGATCATGGACAAACAATACGCTCTGCTACTCCCAGTTTTCCCTTGGATTATGTTTAATTAAGAGATGCTTGTTAATTAAATCTTACCATCGAATAACCTATGATATGATCTCTACATTCAACTTGGAAACCGCATTACAAAGTAGAAAATGAATCAATATAAGCATAACCTCACACGTTCGGGTTATCTAACATAAGTTACGTTGTTCTTAATGAATCAAAATCATTAGTGGCTACTAACGAACATCAAATATAACGATTATGGATTATATTCAACATTCTAACAATAGGTTCAAATAGAATAATCCAAATGATGTATTAAGTTCAGCTTTACAAACTTGATTCAATCAAAACAAAACAATGATAACAATTTGAAAAGAAAGATTTAACATTAACAAAATGAGATAAACTTAATCGTGAATTGAGTGTCGATTTCACCTTTGAATCGGGGTCAGGATATTAACCTTCCATCTTTCCCACTGATCTCCAAAAAGAATACCTGCTATTGCCTCTTTACATCTTGGAAAAAAACAAAAAATGATGAAAATAGCTATTGTCTTTCGTTATTCCTCCTTGAAAACTAAAGAAAAAATGGTGATGAATGATATCTACATAGCTGTCACGTTATTCCATCTTGAAAACCCAAGAAAAATTGATGATGAATGACGTCTTGGAGGTCTCTCTATTGCTGTGCATTATTCCATCCCCCTACTTTTGTCGTCACACACACCTTTCATATATTCCAAAAGCTAGGTTTTAAAAGGAATGGGATAGGTGAACTAAACCGAAGAGAGCTTGGTGATGGAGATTTTATTCACTCTCTTGATTATTCTCCTTTTGTCCCCTTCGTCACACACCTTCCTCATATATTCCAAATCTAGGTTAAATGTAATGGGACAGGTATCTTTCTCTTCGCAACGTGAGGTCTCTCCTATGCTTATTATGTAAGTCACATTTTGACTGTTATAGCTGTGAGACAATGCTCATAACTATAACTTTTTAAATTAAAATGTTACAGTTGTGAGATAATGCTCATGGTTATAACATTTTAATTAAAATGTTACGCATGCCCCCATTTTTTTGCTCCAATTTGTCCCTTTTTTTCTTTTAATCTTTTTCTTCTTATTGCTCTATGAAGATGATAGAGTATGAACATTGAGAAGATGGTTCAATGAGTATGCTTTGGGGTCACTTTAGCTCCTTCACTTATGAAATGTACCTAAAATCAAATATGAGCTAAAGTGAGTGTCCTAAGCATTTTAAGACATTAATCAATAAATGTAATGGATTAAATATGTCAACATTTAAGCACATATCACCTTGATTGAATCTAGTGATCAATCTAATAACCTCAACTAGCCTCTCACATACCTGATAAGCACTTGAATTCTACTAGTGATCCATGGAGCACATAAATGGATTCAAGGCTAGCACTAAAATGGGGTAAAAATCATTAACAAATAATAGGCTTATGGTTTGGATTTTTTTATATTTGTAGTAAAATTTGAACATGACTTCCTTCGATCTCTTAATTTTTTAATTCTTATGAGAACTTCTCTCTCTCTCTCTACATATATATATATTAAGTAAAGAGGATAAGGGGTCCCCTTACCTTAACGCTTTTGTTACCTTGAAGTGATTTTTAGGTTCACCATTAATTAATATGGAGTATGATATTGTTGTCACACATTGAGTTATCCATCTTGACAACTTAAATGGAATTCCCCAAGAATTCAAGACTGAAATTAAGAAAAATTAACTTACTAAGTCAACAACATTGTTAAATCTACCTTAAGAGAATAAATTTTATTGCTAGACCTTTATGATAATCCTTAAGAGCTCTTGAGCTATAAGAATATTATCCTAAATTGATATTCCTTTAATGAATGCACCTTAACATAAATTGATTATACCAATACTAATTAGTTTGATATAAGCTATAAAAAGCTTAAAGATAACTTTGCACAAAACATTACAATAAAAGATTAGTCTATAATTAGTTGAAGAAGTGGAATTAGGAATCTTAGGACAAAGGAAAACGTAAGTATTGTTAATTTCAGTAAGCAGCTTTCCATTTGAAAATAATTATTAAGTTACGTTGATTTTGTAAATATTTATAAAATATTAAGTTTTCTATAAAAATTTCATTAATCCCATCTCACTTTGGTGTTTTGTTAGGTCCAAAAATAAAGAGTACACTCTTTATTTTATGGTTAGGAAAAGGTTTCATTAATGAATTAGTTATCTCAGGGCTAATTCCTTATGGTATGTATCTTGTGATATTGTAAAAGGAGAAGGAAGTAGGGGATTTAGTGCCAAGTTATCCTTTAAAGTATCTCAATTTTTTATTTTTAGATCCTCTTGATTGATTATAAAGGAGCAATAGATGTATAATTAACCATATTTATACCCCATATTTGATGTATTTTTGGTTGAAATTTTATACTTTTATTGTACATTTGGTACTTAATTTGCTCCATGTGTGCTTGCAAAGTATAATTGCCTTCGTGGACTTAAAGGAGAAGAATTTGGATGAAAACGTAGCATAAAAAAAATATTTGAAGGATAAAAGGGATACACAATCGTGCATCCACTCGTGTACTTCTCTCAAACCATATAGATTTGCGAATCCTAGAGATTTTAGGCTATGCATGGTTTGATGCACTGTTGTGCATCAACTTGTGCATCTCCCAAAACTTTAAAATTTACTATAAAAGGACATGTTCAGAGGTAAAATGGGAGAAGAGAAATACAGAGGCATTATGAAACTCTCAAAGGTGAATTAAGGAGCAATTTTGATCCAAAGAAGTGGAAAACACGAAGAATTCATCTAAAGATCCAAGGGAATAAAATATCAAACTTCTACTTGCAAGAATATTCGATAGGAGAGAAAAAGGAAGATTTAGAATTATGAATTCTTTATTTTTATTCATTTTTTTTTGTTATTATCTTATTTCATTTTCAATCATATGTAACTGAATTCCTTTAGTGTCTAGGTAAGATGAACCCTATGTTCATTATATAATATCTTTTGATTCTTTTATTAATGCAATTAGTTTGATTGATATATTTTGATTTGATTATGTGTTTAATATATGTTCTAATATATCTGAAATATTAGATCATAATCTGATTTCATAACACAAAGATTAAGAATTCCTTGTTTGAATAGATCCACCATAATTAGAAGGAGTTGATTGTAACCCTAAAGATATGATGACATAAATCCTTCGGATTAAATTCAAACCTAATAACAGGATTAATAAATCAATAAAGCAATCCTATATTGATATGTGCTTAATTGATTATACATTTATTATATAACACTTATTAATTAATGATATAAAATGCTTAAGACATTCACTTTAGTTCATAATTGGTTTTAGGTACAATTTGGAAGCAAAAGAGTTAAAATGAATTAAAAGAACAATATTTGAGTTATTTTTCAAAGATTCGCAATCATTTGTCATCACGAAGTAAGAATGAGAAGGATTAGAGTAAGAGGAGACAAGAACATGCATGAAGATGAAGAATAAATGATGAAAACATTAAGATGAAGAGTGTTGGAAATGACTCAGCCATGACATAAAAGTAATAGGCGTGAGCATGTTAATCTTGACACTTCATGCAAGCCCATGACTCACATGCACACCCATGAAATGCTGCCAGCTCACCCGAAAACTTGATTTTGAGAATAAATACATCGTTTTCATGGCAAAAATGTTATGAAAGGTTGGAAAAACGTTTGGAGGTTCTAGGATACAATGAAAGGGGTGATAGAGCTCATATTTGGGAGACCCATGGAGGGTTAGAGTTCTCGACATCAGTTCAGAGGTGATATTGACGCTGAAGAACCCGGTTAAGCAGTTCTTTCATTGTGTTTGTTATTCTTTCTCTTCTTTGGGATTGATTATGTTATCATATGCTTATGGATTTAGGTTTTCATATATGAATGATCTTTATTCTCATTATCGTTAGATTGTTTGTGTATGGATCAATTGCTGGAGTTGAATATAATACGTAATCGTTGTGTTTCTGATTCATTTGTGGCAACTAAAGGATTTTAATCATTAGAGATAATATAACCTAGGTTAAATGACCTGAGCTTGTGTGGTTGTTACTTTAATTAATTTGTTTTCCTAACTACTAATGTGGCTGTCCAATTAAATCTAAAGAGCTTGTTCTAGATTATTCGATATCTAGGTTCGGTTAAAGAGCTTGTTTTAATTAAACATGACCTCAGGGAAAACCAAGGTTAATAGAGCTTGTTGTTAACCTATGACTAACAGTTGCTAGGAGAGGTATAAGAATAATAACTCAATGACATATGTTTAATTTTGGTTAGGCCAAGATTTAACCGATGACCGAGTCCCTAACTTATTCATCACTTTTCATCATTTTTATGTTGTTTAATTTAATTTGCTTTTGTTAGTTTAGTTTCATTTTATTTTCTCATTTTAAACCAAACAAACACCCCTAAATACCTAAACACTAAGTCTTGATATCGATAGTTTTCTAAGTAATTTCTTAGTTCTCTATTCAATCTTGATGTTTATTTATTTTATTTTTTAAGTTTTATTTTCTTTAAATTAAAAATTACAATCAAATTCACAAGCTAAATAATAGGATAGCGATAACTAATAGTATTCATCGCCATCGTAGGATTGACCCATATTTGTTGGTACTAGCTACAACTACATTATACACTTGTGGAAATTTATAATCGACATACTCAGTATAATTCAATCAATTTTTTGGTGCCATTTTTGGCTACGGTGATATTAGGAAAATCTTAGTTTTATTAACTTATTCATTACTTTAGTTTCTTTTATTCTTCTTTATTCTTGCTTTTGCTAAATTTTATTTTACTTATTTAGTTTGTTTAGTTTATTTCTTTAATTTTAGAATTATACTATTAGTCAGTTTATTATTCGTGAGTACATCTAAGAATTTACTAGATATGGAGCCTAAAATAGATAGAAACTACATGAAGGAATCTTCGTAAAACTAATCTACGAGAATTTGAGCTGAATCGTCAGATAGAAGGCTTGGAAGGTCACGTGGATACAGAGGAATCTTAAAACATGGTAGAGCAACCATATACAATGTTCAAATATGCTAGGCCAGATCTAACTAGTGTGAAATGCAACATAGTGAGATCAACTATTTGGGCAAACAACTTCAAAATCAAGTTGAGCATCATCGAAATGGTGTAACAGTCAGTCTAATTTGATGGACTCTAGGATAAAGACCCCAATATGCATATCTATAAATTTTTAGAGATCTTTAATACATTTAAGATCAATGGAGCAAATGAATATGCCATTAGACTGTGTCTATTTCCATTCTCCTTAAGAGGAAAGGTTTAAGTAGTGGCTAAATTTTATGCCACATTCGTCACTTATAATATAGGATCAAGTGGCAAAATTTTTTTTACTGAAGTACTTTACCTTTGGAAAGACTACAAAAACTAAGGAATGACATCTCTTCATACTCCCAAACTGAAGGTGAATCACTGTATGACATATAGGAGAGATTTAAAGAGATGCTCAGATGATGCCCTCATCATGGACTAACCACTTTGGATGCAAATCCAAACTTTTTATAATGGGCTACGTCAAAGTACAAGGTAGTTAATTAATGTACCAGTTGGAGGGACTCTGAATAATAGAAAGCCTCCCAAGAGTTGATTAAAGTTATGGCCATAAACAGTCACCAGTGGTGCTCAGCTAGAGTACAAACTAACAGGCTAGTAGGAGTTTATGAAGTAGATATAATTGCGTAGTTAGTGAGTCAAATGGAGGCCCTACGTAAGAAGATAGACAAATTGACTATGGCTCTATAATGAAGGATGATGTAGTGTGAAATGTGTAGGCTAGATCACCAAGGAAAAGAATGTTAATTCGTTCAGCCCAAAAATATAGATTATTTGGGGAACGCTTTAAGATCCCGAAAAAATCCATATAATAATATGTACAATCCTGGTTGGAGGAACCATCCTAACATTTCATGGGGTAATCAATGAAACCTAAGAAACAACCCTCCTTCTAGATTCAAACCACAAGCATCACAGTTAACGAAACCTAGTATGGATGATTATAGAATTCATTCAAGAATCAAGGACAAAACATTAGTAAATAAAATGGAAATTAAAATGGACCAACTTGCAAAGTCAGCAGTAAAGAGACCAAAGGGGGGTTTATTGAGCACAACTAAAACAAATCCTAAGGAAAAGATAATGGTAATCACCTATACCATTAAAAAGAAGATTTAAAAAAAGAAAATAAGGAAGCGATGAGAGTCACTCGAAAGGTTAATGTAGTTTTTACCTGAAGAGAGTCAAGGAGTATCGACTTATGATTCCATATGCTACAAGAGCAAAGAGAAAACCATTGAAGGAAGAGTTAGATAAGGTCCTTAATCTTTTAGAACACTTGAAGAAGGAACTTTCCCTTGTTGAACCTCTTTCACAAAGTCCAAAGAGCACAGACTCATTAAAAGAGATTAATAAACAAGAAGGAACTAAGGAAGTTGGAGATTGAAGTGTTGAGCGAGGAGAGCTCTAATAAGAAGATTAAACAATCAGAGAAAAAAACAAACCTAGGGAATTTTTTTATCACTCAGGAGTCAACATAAATATGATGCCTTACACCTTATTTAGAAAAGTGAGAATAAGAAACTTGAACTAACTAGAATATGTGTTCAAATGTCTAATAGATCATTAGAATGTCCTAGGGTAATCATAGAAGATGTACCTATTAAGGTTGACAAGTTCACGTTCCCAACTCAATTTATCATTTTTGACATAGAGGAAGATTCAAAAGCACCCTTGGTCCTTGACTGACCATTCTTAACAACTGTCAAGTCACTCATTGATGTTTATGGAGGCAAGTTAACTTTCAGAGTAGGGGATAAGAAGGTTACATTTAGGATCTTCGAAGTCAAAAGAAATTCTCTTGAATTTTTTGATGCTATTAAGATTGACGAGTCTTGTTAAGGTGTTTTATAGGACTCTACGTACAAGGATGCACTGCAGAAATTACAAATTCAAGAGAATAAATCAAAGGAAAAACTTGGCAGAAAGTATAGAAAGGTAGCTCACCTACAGGCTATTGAACCTATGGTAAGACTAAAACAAATTAGTTCATTCAAGCCTATTTGAGCAGAAAAAATACATCAAGCTAGCAACAGTAAAGAAGCGTTGCATGGGAGGCAACCTATGAGTATGTTTTAGTTTTATTTTATGGGAGGCAATCTATGAGTATGTTTTAGTTTTATTTTAACTTCAATATTATTTTGTTTTAGCTTTCATTTGAGATTAATTGAATTTTGATTTAGAGTGTTTTAGGATATAGAAAACTAAGAATCTTGAGAAAAATTATTCATGATTGTGACATCAAAGTATACGTGTTTATGAAATATAATGTTAATATGTAAGGATTTTCATGTTTGAACATCATGTTTACAAAGAGTTATACACTCTCTAGACACACCGATGTTTTTTTGCACACTTTGGTGTATAGCAAGTGAAATTGATTGAATTGAGAATTGGAAATTGATACGAATTTTGTGTGATTGATTGTTTAATTATAGTTTGCAAGTTAATTAATTGCATTACCCAATTGTGTTAACGAATTAATTTGACAAATTGTATGAAATATGGGTAAAATTTTAACTTGTTTGCATAACTTGCAACTGTGACTCATTACATGTTTAATTGCGATATTTTGTGCTTAATTAGGTTAATTAGTTAATCCTGAAGCTAATTAAGAATGGGTTTGTGCTTAATTGCATAGGTTTAGTGTTTAATTGTGTCAATTTTAAGTAATTGGTATTCTAGGATTTTTAATTTTAATTTTAGTGTTAAAATTGTAATTTAACAATAAAACCAGTTAATTACACAATTTCTAATTTTAATTTTGAGATTAATTAGTTTGTTAAGTGATTTCCTAATTATGTTTGTTTAATTTTTTATTTCTTTATTTATTTGTTTTTGTTTATTAATTATTTAGTTGTTTAATTTTTCGTAATTAGATTGTTTTGACAGTTAATAAGTAATGAGCATGATCAAAATTAAGTGTGAGAAAAAGCATACCATAGTGATTTATATATCAATTTTCTCACACTTGTTTAAAGTTGTAGGCAAAATGATACTATCATGGCATGATAAAGAGACTTTAAGAAAGAGGCATCAAGGGTTAGTCTTTTATCACAATCCCACCGCCATAGAGGCCGCAGATGTTGTTATTCAACACCCAGACTCAAGAAGAACAACATCAAAGACTAAAGGATAAGAAGTTCAGAGCTAATCAGTACATCAACTGGAAGGCTTTGGAGCAGGTTGGCTTAGCTCAATAGGTTAGAGAGTTAGTTAGCATGGTCCCAATTTTTACTTTAGAGGTCCTCTCCACATTCTTCCAGAAGAAAGGATATTATAATGGGGATTACCTCAATACAACCTAGTTTTGGATGACGGGGAAGATGCATCAGATGAGTTATATCGAGTTCTCCATCACCATAACTTATACAACTAAGACTACATTGGGACACTAGAGTACCGAACATTATGGATAGATCTTCTGTACAAGTTGTCTCCATGACACTTCTAGGGTAGGATCAGCTCTGAAGATGACTATAGTCCCCACAAGTTAAAGGCCTTAACTTTATGTAGTAAAGTACTTAGATAAATCTATAGTATTCTGAGTCACACTTTGAGTGGTCAAGGAGATAGGTAGGGAGTTGTTGAAAACACAAATGGTATTTCCTCTAGAGCATGAGTTAGTAAATGCCTATTCACTTAGGACGCACATTTGTCCAGTTTATTCGAAGTTAGAGTGAGGACAAGAAGGTCGGAACAATATGTGTTGGACCTTATATGATCCAACTGGCATAAATAATGGATGTGTTTGATCAGCTACCACTGAAGCGAAAGATAACGACCATACTCAATCTAGTAGTGATGCAACATATTTCTATGGTACATCGACATCGAGTTCCTAACGGAGACATTTATTTGACTTATTAAGGAAATAGACCATCCAACAATAGAGGTTGGGGACAAAGCAACACAACTTGTAGCAAAGCCTCAATCACAACCACAGTTAGTTGTTAGATTGAAAACAAAAACATGATTAGTTTGGCTAAACGGTAGATTTCAAAAACTTTTTTCAAAATCACAATATATATAGTGGAAGCAAAAACACCAAATCAACTTGCTTTAATCCATATATGATACGGTATAAGGAAAATAAATCAAATAAGAATAAGATTAAAATTTTTATCGACTCCTCGCTACAGCTTTGACCCCTCACTGCTATGTCCTCAACCAATCTGATTTACCACTTGTTATCCTTGGATAGCTTGGTTATCAAGATCCTTTGTTGGGATAGGAAACGAAAAATGAATAGCAAACTTTTTGCTATATTCGGCTAGTTCAAAAGAACAACAAAATGAGACATTCTCATTTTTTATCTTCGGCTAAAAGAGAGCAAATGGAGAGCTTCACTTTTCCTATGGCCGAAGGTTTGAGTGAGTGTGAACAGCCA
>JANQBM010000007.1:9880821-9894685 GCA_025594535.1 Erythroxylum domingense
GCCCAATATTAAATGTTCCTTTGGGCTTATAATTAACAATTAATTAGTGTAAGCCCAACATTTAATTATAGGCTTAATACCCAATTTAATTAACTCTTAATTAAATTGTTTCGGTCTTATTGGCCCAAATCCAATTCGTCCAATTCTCTCCAAACTATCTCTTTTTCTTTCTGATAACCTCCATTTATTTTTCTTTCTTTCCTTGATAACCTTCCTAGAAACCAAGTGGGGAATCTAATTGGACTTAAATAATTCAAGCTCCAATAAGCCCAGAATTAATTTAATTCTCATTAGAATTAATTCCGACTCATTAACCAAATGTCATTCCACTAAAGACACCTGACTGAACTCTTGAATTACTTAAAATTATAAGAAAACGATGTGTAATTGCAAACTCTATCATGAACCATATTATAGTCATCCACACAATAAAGGGTAAAATTACCGTCTTGCCTTTATGTTGGTTTTATCTTCTAGATCTCCTGTTTCACTCTATATGGTGATTAACACACAAGATCTAATAGTAATGTTAAGACTTGATGGGTAGCTAGTCCATTAAACTACTGGCACCAATTTAATCACCAATCTCCGTAAAACATCTAGAAGTGATGATATCACTATAAACTCTTTATTTGAGTGAATGTTCCTTGATGCATGTTTCAATTACTAATTCCAACATGCGGAAACTAGATTGATAACCTATAAAAATCCATTCCAATCATATCGAGAATTATAACAAAACACACATGAGTTCACCACTCATCAAGATTGTGATTAATAATAAACAAATGTTGAGGTGTATGTTTTAAGATTAAAGTAATAGCCTACTTTATTCTTTAAAAACATACGTGATTCCATATTCATTTAATAATGTCATTACCAATAGTCAATTACTATCATGATTTGAAACTCGTCATTCCCTTGAAGTAAACTACTTTACTTACATGGAGGTAAATTGCAACACTATAATCTCAACCATAATTAAACGACCAACATGATTATTCAACTGTGAATCAATTAATTTAAATTTTAATAATATACATTTTTCCTATACATCTCCATGTATATGTATATTACTTACAAAAGAACCTTTGGTACCTTATGACTAGTTATATTATGCTCAGACAAATAAAACCAAACTCTTTTGTTTTATTAATAATAAATATTTTCATTACAATATTGTAACTAGAAGAAAATTAAGTTATATGTAAATACACTTGTTTTCTAGGGCACTATATTTGCATAAACCTAACATCACTGCCATCCCAGATTAGGGGGATAACACCAGAGGAGCTTAATTCAGACCATTTGAGGATAACTTGATTGAAGAGAAAATAGGTGAAGCTTATAGAGAGTAGGAATAAGTTATGGTCTAAATTTGGATGAATGGGAAAGTTGATGCTTTTAATAGCAAGGCTACTAGTCATTGACTTCTAGTCCCCATCATCTGGCGAGGGCATTTCCTTTGCAGCTACTCCACCAAGCTAGGATCCTCACCAGGAGAACCCTCTTTCGTCAAATCATCCAGGGTCACAAGATGCAGGAGATGCTTAGTTTTTATAATTTTTCTTTTTCTTAATTAATTATGTATATTTATAATTTTCTTTTCATTAATTATTTTATTCTCTCTAAAATTATAATTAATGGCATTCTTATTTCTTATTTTTTTAACTTTTTTATTTTTATTTCTTTTGTTTCTTCTTTTTTTGTTTCTTTTATATTTTTCAAGGATATAGTTTACTATAAGATGGATCAAAAATTAGAACAAAATCATCATTTTCAGGAAAGTGCCACTAAACTTTTTCCTTTATTGTATATATTGTGTACATTGGAGACAATGTACAATTTTAACGTGGGGACATGTTAATGAATTTTTAATGATTTCTTTAAGCTTATTATAATCTTAGTTATAAAATCTTATCAATTGATATCTTGACTTAGTTAAAATATGACCATAAATACTTTATTTTGTTGTTGAATATTTTGTTGTTGAATATTGATTTGAATTGGTATGCAAAATGATGATAGTTAGAATAAAAATACTTTTATAAGTCATATTTTTAGTATTAATTGAAATTGTCTAATTGAAAGAAAATTGCATATTATTTACACACATATATACCTTTCTTTTTCGTGAGCTTTTGAGTCTAAAAGAAAATTTTCAAAATTCTTAAGCTATTTTGTTCCTTTTATGTGTGTTATCATGCATGGTTGAATAATTCTAGAACTTGCTTTCATTATACCTTGAGACTATATTTGTGAAATTAGAATAATTGAAGTGATAAAGGCACTTAGATCCAACAATTTATTTTAGCTTATTACTTTTATTATTACCATACCCAAAATTTATCCTTTAGGAATAACCAAGTGAAGCCTAAGCCTTTTTCATTAATTCTACCTATATATTAACCTTAACCCTATTTTTCTTTGAAGACCTTTTTACTGTTTTGAACCTTAAAGTTTATTTACATTATATATTTGTTTGAAAATTTTGAAAGGTTCATTATTTTGCTAAGTGTGGTACATGTTGAATGCTTGAAATTGGATTGATTTAAAAAAAATAGCATAGAAAAAGTAAAAAGAAAACTACAAGGTATCATAGGGTTTATAATAAAAAGAACTGTATATTTGTAAACAAGTTTCTTATAATGTTTTTTTAGTAAATCTCCTTTAATTTAACCATTTTTATCCTAACCAGACCATACCTAACCTAAACCCCGCTACAATCTATATAAAGACCTTTGCATTTTTGTTTCTAGTTTATACATAAGGGTAGAGATGTGATGATATTGCAACCCTATCGTAAGAGTTGTTGAGATCTTTATACTTTTCATCCTAAACGCTTGAGTGCATTGAATGAAATCTTAATGATGGTGTAAAGATTAGTGATTTTGATTTAAATGAGATTATGATGTGAATACTATTAACATTGCTTAGGAAGTAAATTTTAGGATAATTTGATTCTAATTTTATGTTAATTTGATTCAATAAGATATGATGATGTATAGTATGAATGGACAAATCAAGATTAAAGAGGGATTGATGTTGAAAGATTTATAATTTTGATTATAGTTTGTTTGAGGACAAATAAAAGCTTAAGTGTAAGGATGATTAATAGAAGCATAGTTAACCATATTCATACCCCATATTTGATGTATTTTTGCTTTATATTTTATAATTTTATTGTATATTTGGTACTTAATTTGCTCCAAGTGCGTTTACAGAGTATAATTGTCTTTATAGACTTAAAGAAGAATAATTCAGATGAAATCTCCGCATAAAACAAATATTTGAGGCATAGAATGGACACACGACCACGCACCAACTTGTGTCCTTCTCTCAGGCTGTGCAAATTTACGAATTCTACAAATTTTAGGTTATGTTGTGCATCAACTTGTGCATCTCTCATAACCTTAAAAATTACTATAGAAAGATGTGTTGAGGGACAAAATGGGAGAAGAGACATATAAAGGCATTTTGAAACTCTTAGAGATGACTCAAAGGGCAATTTTGATCCAGAGAAGTAGAAAACATGAAGAATTCATCAAAAGATCCAAGAAAATAGAAGATCAAACATCTACTTATGAGAATATCCAATAGAAGATAAAAGGGAGATTTAAAATTATGAGCCATTTATTTTTTATTCATTTTTCTATTATTGTTTGATTTCATTTTCAGTTAAATGTGACTAAATTCCTTTAATGTCTAGATAAGATATGTTTATGCCATAACATGTTTTGATTCTTTTATTAATGCAATTAGTTTGATTGGTATATTGTGATTTGATTACGTGTTTAATATAAGTTAGGATAGATCTGGATTATTTGATCATAATTTGATTTCATAACATAGAGATTAAAAAATCTTTATTTGAATGATCCACCGTAATTTGAATGATTTGATTGCAACCCTAGAGATAAGATGTCATAAATCCTCTAAATTATGGTCAAAACCTAATATTGGGATTAACAAATCATTAAAGCAATCCTATAAACTTTAACCTAAGTAATTCGGTTGAAAATCTTAGGATTAGTTATTATTAGACTCGAGAGACCTATTAGTATATCGTCGGAATCTTCATGGTTTA
This sequence comes from Erythroxylum domingense, assembly GCA_025594535.1. Classification (NCBI taxonomy): domain Eukaryota; kingdom Viridiplantae; phylum Streptophyta; class Magnoliopsida; order Malpighiales; family Erythroxylaceae; genus Erythroxylum; species Erythroxylum domingense. The sequence goes on from JANQBM010000007.1 coordinate 9,884,909, forward strand.
ATAAGTCAATAAAACAGTTGCATAATAAAAGATCAACTAGTTAAGGATTTTTAGGCAGATTCGAAACCTGGACACTAAGTCTTGATATCGATAATTTTCTAAGTAATTTCTTAATTCTCTGTTTAATATTGCTGCCTATTTATTTTATTTGCTTAATTTTTATTTTCTTTAAATTAAAAATCATAATCAAATTTACGGACTCGATAATAGGATAATGGTAACTACTAATATTAATCGTCTTCAAAGGATCAACTTGTACTTGCCGATATTAGCTACAGCTACACTGTGCACTTGCTGTAATTCATAATTGACACACTCAGTATAAGTCAATCAAGTAGCCCTTTGAGGTCTATAAATAGGCTATAGCATTGCAATTCCATCTTTCTAAAATTGGATTATGGAAGTACTTATTGTTCCTATCCCCTTCCTTCATTTAATTAATCCTTCTATTTTTTATTACAGAATAGTGAACGTCTAGAGATTCCAAGTATTAGGAAAAGGCTTATCTTTCATTATGCATTAGTCTATCATCCTTAGGTTTCTATTTAAAAATTCATGTATCATGTTAAGCATTATCATATCCTCCTTTTTAGTATTCTCATTGTTGCTAAAGCATATATTGTTGAGCATTTTTAACTCCTCTTAATCATCTCATACATTTGTATGCTTCAAATCTATCGAAATACTTGTTCAATAACCTCTTCAATGTTCTTTTTAAACCAAGTGTGTTAAACAAATAGTTAGTGAATCTAAAAGGTAGCTTTCTCTTCCATTAGAGTTTGTTTAACTGAATTCAAATGGTGTATGATATGAGCATAACTAAAGCAATCATAACTAATAATAAAATTTGAGAGTTAACATAAGTTCACTAAGGATATGTATAACTTTTTTCTTAGTATAAACCACCCATTATAATAATTACTCCTTGTAAGTGAGCTGCCCTTAAATATGAGATCATTATTTCCTAATTATCCTATTAATTTTAATAGCTTTTCGTTGCAACACTGAATATAATATCTTGGTCCTTCCATTTTTTGGGATATAAAAGTGTAGTTGAAATCTCCCATCAAAATCTAAGGAGCTATAATTCCCATCTTTGGAGACATCAGACTTTTCTATAGTTCATTCCTTTATTATTCTAACTTTGCTATATATATAATTGTTATTTCCATTTTTATTAAAAATTTTAAGAGAATAACCTAATTATAGATGTATTGATCAAAATGTGTGATATGCAGCAGTTAAAGGTGTTTAAGATTGTAGCAGGATAATAATGAGCCACTTCTTATGAATGAATGATGGTCCTTTTTGAAGAAGATGAGTTTGTATTTTGTTTTTTAAATGGATATAAAAGATTTTTTTAAGGATTAAAATGTCTTAAAGCACCTTTTTCTTCTTAGGACTACTAAGTCCCCTTAAGTTCTACATGATTAAATTCATTATACACTAGGCATACAAATTTGATTCTTCCTCCTAGGAGCATTTTTATAATGCATTTTACTGACACCAGGAGAACGTTTAATCACTGAGGGCTTAGGGCCAAGAACTTTTTGGGTCACTTTTGATTCCTAAAGGGATATGTTTGACCTATTACTTGCTATTGCATATAAGTGATAGATAGCCCTTCAATAAATGACTCCTTGGTTATCCTTTCTATAATAGTTAAAAACTACATCATATTTGTTTCATTTTCCATTTCATCTAAATGCTTGGTTGTTTTCTTTATAATTGTATCATTTTTTATTACATTGGAAATTTTGGAGGTATCCCCAAATTTATATATCCTATCCTACATTTGGTTTTTATCTTTGGTTATAATATTATTCTCCTTCCTAGGAATAACTTTTCAACTTTTAGAATCTTTCCATGTACCCTTAAAAAGTTATTGCCCAATATTCATTTTTTTTACCAATAAGGACCCAAGCATTGGCCTTATAGGTCTCTATTAGTAAGTAGTTGGGACTTTGGATTCTCTGAGTTCCCCCTTACTTATCTAGATTTAGAATTCTAATCTTATGAGGTAAGTCTTTACTTAAAGGGATTTCCACATAAATCTTAGTATATGTTATTCTCTTTAGGGTCACAGTTAATTCATTTAGATAAATTGATGTACTAGTTAAGCTACTTAAATAACTTAAATCTTTTTTCGACCACTATTCAACTAACACCTGGTTATGACTATTTTCTAGGTTTGGCCTCCATTTTTAAAGTAAGATGGGTTTACCATTAAAAAGACATTGACTAGTTTCTAGTATTTCATTTGTTGAAGATTCATTATTGAATTTGAATATGGACATCTCATATTCATTAATTAGGCTTGCTTTAATCCCTATTTTTATCCTAGAATTTAAAGCCTAGTGGTGTACCAAAGCTATCTTTTTTTTGTGAAGAAACCTCATAAGAGAAATGGACCCTTTTTACGCCATCTTGCAGGATTTTAATAGAAGTGACTATTTTTTAGTCATTCACTAGATCAACATATCTAAGTTTTCAGTTTTACTATTGTTTTACTCATTACCTTCTTCCATAAATTTTTTTACTTCGCTATTAAACTATCATTTATGGCTCTAGATGCTTCAAAAGCTTTAACTCATAAGATAGGTGATATGAGAAAAACTCCAAAACGAGTTGGTATAATTTTTGTTGTGAAAGGAATCATGTTTTAAAGTGGGGAAATCCTTATTATTTGGTGAAGGTGCAAGAGGCTAGGAGGTTGAACTAGGAGAAGTTAAGGATGTTTGGGTTATTGGAGCTAGAATAAAGTAAGGATCAGATAAAGAGACAAGGGGCATTACCAATAGAGGCTTAGTTTTTTGCCATATATGTGGCCATAATGGGCAATAAACCAACTTCTTAACTATTAAAGGTAAAGAGTCAACAAGTTAACTCTAGCAATAATAAGGAATTTTTTATAAATTTTAGAGAAAAAGGAATGAAAGAGAAAGAGTCTTTAACTTTGGTTTAATCTAAGCCAATCATTAAGATAATTGCACAATAATTATATTAAATATGATATAATACTATCATATCTTCAATTGCATCATGTCAATCAAGTTCAAATGATTTTTAGTTGAAAATTTAAAATTTTTTGGTTCATTATAAGCTATTAAAGATAGTACTATTATATTACAATAATAGCAAGTTCTTTTCTATAATTACATCTCAACAATCCTTTAACCACCATATCTGAAGATGTTAAAAGCTTCATCAAAAAGTGCCAAGTGTGCTAATGAAATAAATATGAGGCCATTACCCCTAAATAGTCTTTTACAGCCTAGGACTTATAAAAATGTAATAAATATTTAATAATCATTGTTATAATTTATTGATCTGACAAATATATGTAATTCTCCCATATAAAGAATAAATGGCAGCTTAGAAAATCCTCATTCACTTACTCAAGCTTTATAGGATGACTAAAACTATAGCAAATGATAGGGGTCTTATTTTCTTAAGGGATTTTTTAAAAAAAAAATTTTAAAGAAGTATTTATTTAAAGAAGTGAGAGCTCACATGTCATCAGCTTTTCACCCTTCAATGATAGCATATGATTAGCTTTTTGGGAAATTTCCAAACAAAAAGTTATAACAAATAGTTCATAGGTGTTAGAGATAGATCTACATAAATCTTCTGGTGTTAGGAACAACCTTTCACGAAAATTCATAAATATAAATGCATTTTTAGGTGTTCTAATTCAATAAAAGTATCAATTAATCAACTAAAGGGAGAGTAATTCATAAACCAGAAAATATTCTAGGTCTAGTTTATAAAATCAAATCACTATATTGAATCATGAATATAAACATGATGCTAAGGGGTTTAACATACCTTGTAATAATATTTTTGAAAAATGAAAATGTCATTAATTTTAAAGGAGTAACAAGAATGTACAAGAGAATTTCATTTACAATGACAAGAACTAGATAGAAAGAAACAAGTATAACTCAGTCACTACATAAGTAACCTATGCATTTCCATATGCAAACTTACAACAATATCAATCTAAAATCATTCTCCACCTTTTTTTTAATGCTGCATTAATTTTCAATTAGCTATGAGTTTGTAAAAGCTCCCTAATCTAGTAACGAACAAAGTGCGATAGATCATATTTATCTAATTTAGTTCCCTTAAATAGCTTCCTATTCCTTTCTTTCCAAATTGAGTAAATTAAGCAATTTATAGCCAAATTCATATCTACATGATTTTCACCCTAGCTTGTTTCTAAGAACTTTATCAACCTAAACAAGTATGCTAAGCCACTCCTAGTGAGGACATTACAATCCTATCACTTGTAGTATTATGCTCCAAATGACAGCGGTATAATTACATTTAAAGAATAGATGATTAATATAATCACATTATAAGTTGCATAGCATACATATTTGATTTATGGCTCCATTCAATCAATCTTTATTTTTCAATATGTTCTTTACGGCAAGCCAAGTTATAAAACAGGGCTTAGACACCCAAGATCCTTTCCATACAATGTTATACCAAACACAAAAAACTTTTTCCAAACATATCCACCCTTTTACTATAGTACCCTTTAATTTAAGGATCGGGTCCCTCTCATATTATTTTCTTTCCTGTTTTATTTATTCATTTCTCTTTCCTTTTTTCCTTTTCCTTTTTTTATTATTTTCTGAAACATTATTGGCAAAACCACAGCTAAGCTCATTGTCACCTAGCCGTGTGCAACAACAACTTTCCTTTCTTTGATACCTTATTTTTTACAAGAAAGGTACTCTATTCAAAAGAAATTTCAACCCCAAACAACATGGATAACGAAATTAACCCCACACTTTAATTTACAAAATGACTCAATCACTGAATTCCTCAAATGCTCTTGTTCCTAATAGAAGGTCAAACAAATTGAGAGAAAAATTAAAACAGTTTATGGCTTATAATATTGTGTAAAAAAAAGAAAACAGGAAAAGGCTTACAATTGGCTCACTAAAGATGTATAAAAGGTCGGCCTCTTAAGTTAAGTGGTTAATCTTAATTGCTTTAATCTTTTTGTTGCTCAATTGCAATTTTCATGTGATCTTGAAATGCATACCTAAGCAAGTTCTAGCAATATAACAATCAAGAATGTTCACAAAGAAGAATAACCATTTGAAATTCAATCTTAAAGGCTCAAGTTCTCACCAATTCTTTAAGTTAATGTAAAACAATGACCATCTAAATTAACAATTAGTACTTATTCCATTCAATTATCAAACTCTTACTTTAAACATTTTTAAGGTCATCTATCAAGAATCTAATTAAAAACAATAAAGCATTAAATGATCTAAACATTAAAAAGTTTGAAAAACACGAAAACAATACCTTGTAAATATTAAACAAAACAAGTTGAAAACAAAACTCATAACTCACACTTTAAAATCACATTATCCTCAATATGATCGAGCATATATAGAAAAGAAAATAACAAGAGTTAAATAGAACTTGATTTTCATGTTTGGATAGTTAGATACAAAGTCTTACTTCTAATTGTCTTATTAAAAATATATAAAGGTAAGGCAAAGTTGACTTAGGGCTTTTGCAAGGTACACAGCATTAATATAGTGGGGTATGGCCAAGTTTACAGGCTTTGATCTCGTGTTTGGTTAAAGGAATTGATGAAGCATGACTAAGGTGGGCAGGGGCACATCCAATCTACATTAAGGCACGACCAAGGCAACTCCCATGTTTGCCTCTTCCAAAGACAATAAAACTTCCTTTTCCTTTAAATGTGCTTGCTTCTCATAAAAAACAATTGAAAAATCAAAGCACCTGTTCTAAATAAAATTTACTCAAAAATTTGTTAAACTAACAAAATGAAACTTAAATTAAAATTGTTTAAACAAAATAATAAAAAGATGGCAAACCAATAGGTTACCTCCTATTAAGTTCTTCTTTAATGTCATATTAGTTGGACTTGGTCGCATCAAGCATTAGAAATGAGGACACTTTCAATGAATTGGGCTCCTCAAAATTCCTCCAATTAAGGTTTCACTCTTTCAGTATTAACATTGAATGTTTCATTTATCTTCAAGTGCAAAAGCTCCACCACCCTGTATGGAAAGACTTAGATGATTTGAAACAGTCCACTCTTCTGAGACTTCAATTTCCTAGGGAATAACCTTATCCTTAAATTGAACAACAAGACTTTCATTCTAGGTTTGGAGGTTCTTCAAAGGATCATTATGTCGTGCACAACCTTAGTTTTATCTTTGTAAATCTTTGAACTTTCATAAGCTTCATTTCAGAGCTCATCAAGCTCTGAAATCTATAACATTTTTGGCCCTTTGTTTCATCTAAATTCATATTTGTTGTCTTGATTGCCCAATAAGCTTTATGATCTAATTCCACCAGTAAATGGCATGTCTTCTAAAATACTAACTAATCCCAATAGGAGTTTTGAAAGTTATTTGGTAGGCCCAAAGTGCCTATTGAAGACGAACTACCCAATCTTTCCTTGATGTTCTCATGGTCTTTTCCATGATTCCTTTGATTTGTTTGTTAGAGATTTCCACTTGTCCAAAGGTCTAGGAATGATAAGGGGTTGTCACCTTGGGTCGAATTCTCAATTTGTTCATCAATTTTTCAAACCATTTGTTGAAGAAATGGCTTCCTCTATCACGTACAATGGCTTTGGGTTCTCATATCTGCTTAGAATATATTCCTTCAAAAACTTCAAAACAATGTTAGCATTATTTTTCCTAGTGAGATGGCTTCCACCCACTTTAACTTATAATCAACAACGAGCAGTATATATTCAAATCCAAAAGATTTTGGGAAAGGCCCATAAAATCAATACCCTAAATATAAAAAATCCCTACCATAACAAAGTTAATAAGAGGCATTTCATTTCTTTTGCTTATATTTCCTACACTTTGGCATCTATCACATCTCATGCAATAATTGTGAGAAACTTTAAAAAGGAAAAGCCAATACAAACCACTTTAAAGAACCTTCTTGGCAGTTTTCTTACCTCCAAAATGTCATCCACAATACATGTTATGGCAAAATTGTAGCACTTACAATTGCTCTTCCTCTGGCACACATCTACAAATGATTTCATCCTTGCAAATCCTGAACAAATAAGGCTCACCTGAAAAATAGTACTTGTAAGAATGTAAAAATCTTTTCTTTTCCTGAATTTTCATATCAATTCTTAAGATACCACAAGAAAGATAGTTAACAATATTGGCATACCATTGGACTTATGAAACCACAAATAAACCTTCATCAAGAAATCATTCAAAAGCATTCTAAGGTGCAATGTGTGCATTATCATCATTAGGGTGTAACCTCGAAAGTTGATCAGCTACTAAATTCTCACTATCTCTCTTGTCCTTAATTTCCACGTCCACCTCTTGCAACAATAAAACCCACCTAATGAGTTTAGGTTTAGCTTATGGTTTATTTAATGGAAATTTTAAAGCAGTATGATTTTATTGTTATATTTTGATTCGATTACGTGTTTTATTTATCTCATAATAGACCGGGAATACTAGATCATAATCTGATTCATACATATAGATTGAAAACTCCTATTGATGAATAGATTTACTATAATTGGAAGGATTGGATTGCAACCTTAGAGATAGGATAACATAAATCTTCTAGATTATGGCCAAACCTAACAAAGGAATTTATAAATTGGTAATGCAATCCTATAAACTTTATATTGGACCCCGTTTTTGAAGCGTAACTATCGATTCAGATACCAAAAGATATTTAGCTCGAGTCTCAACAAGAAATTCATGGTGACCATTCGGGATCGTTGTGTGAGGGTGGTGCGAAAGAAAGGTGTAAAGTATTGCAATCATAATAAATCTTAGCGTGGCAGCAAAGGAGAGTTTACTGCGGTGAAATACAGGTTCATCGTGGTGAACTAATGGAGTTATCTCCATAGACCCTTCGGGAAGAGTTCGCGAAGGCGAAAGTCATTCTTCGCCTTGACGAAGTTACCTTCGGAAAGGTTTCGCTGTGGCAAGCCTCTGGTTAGCGAAACCCTTAAAATTCAAAATCCAAACTCAAATGTTCAACATTCAAGACAAACACATACATTCAAATCTGACCATCCAAACTTAATCACAAGCTAAACATAATCATACATAAGAAACTTCAATTCTTCATTTCATTACTAATCTAAAAAGTTCGAACAAATTTTACTTACAAAACATCATACTTATCAAAGCTTAATACAAAATACAAGTGATGCTCAATGTTGATATACTTGTAAAGCTATCCAAAATAGTCACTAACTTAGTACAAAATTCTCTAACTATCGTGGAGTTTTTGATGCCTTGCAAGGATCAACTGTCGTCTTGTTCCGCACCTGAGGAGGGAAAATAATGTGTTAAGATACACGGCTCAATGGCTAATATATTTACAGCCATCAGTAACTAGCACAAATTCAAGCATATATGTGTATATGTACTTAGCAATTCAAGTATTCTCAAATCTATTCTAGCAATTTGATCATTGACTAATAAAGTTCAGGAACTCAATTAAGCAGGTTAATGCATAACATATAGCATCCAAATGTATCATACTTGACAATTCAAAGATGCAATGCACAAACAAATAGCTCGAGGGTTCCATGGAATCATAATGGAGAAACCGAAGTTTACACCATGAATAGAATGAGTCCTTTTTCAGAGCTCATATGCCACAAGCAGGCAACCGAGATAAGGCACTTGGCAACATGCACGTGATGAACAGAATGGTTCCACTCTCGCCCAAACAAAAGCACATATTCAATTGATCATATGCTCATACTTTCATGTTTTTCTATCTTTTCATTCAACAGAATGCCATGACCTATTTTAATGGCATAAATTGATCAAGATTCATAAATCACACACATTTTCAACAATCACATAATTCATTATCAAGCAAGTTATACATACACACATATAGGCAAGAATTTGCCCAATCACACAATAACTATAAACAGATTACGCACCTAATTTCTCTTGACAATCCAACTTCAATGTTGTCTTTCCTCTTGCTCTTGGATTGGGCTTGCTTGGTTTCCTATAAAAAACTAAGTTCTCATTCAAATAACATTCAAAGGAAATTCATAAGGCTTCAAAAATTAAGAAGCTAAAATTGAACTATAATCCTTTCAAACCTAGACTTTCAGGTCTACTTTTCCATGATCATTCTAATTAGGTAAAAGAAGAAATTTGCTAATACTTTCTTATAGAAAAATGTCCCCCATTATCTCAAGTTTCTAACCACAGCAAAATTATTCAATTTGGTTTAGTAATCCCAAATTTATACTCCAAACATGTTGGGACTGTCCTTATACTAAAACAATATTCTATACTTAACTTTCATCCAAATATTGATATCCTTAGAGACTGAATTTAAACTTCATTTCTTCACAAAACTCGTATCCTTATGTCTCTATTTTACTCCAAATTAAAAATAACTTCATTTGAAAAACTACACAAAAATTTATTCCCAAAATACCAAAACATGTTTGTGTAGAAAAATGGATTTCGCCGCAGCGAAGTTGTTGGAGTTCGCCGTGGCGAACTTTTCCAGAAGCTCGTTCCGAAGACATTTTTTGACATTCTTCATCTATATACTCCCCATCTTTTAAATATAACCCATCTTAGCCTAAGCTACCTCTTCTACTTCATTTCCAAGCTCATTTTAACACAATATCATTAACAAATACATTAAAATCTATCTTCTTTCATTAACCCTAAAAGATTAAAGCATTTCCATACACCATTCATTAACAACTCCCTACACACATTCAACTTCATTTTC
>JANQBM010000007.1:9918079-9939768 GCA_025594535.1 Erythroxylum domingense
ATGATTATATCACACTTCCATAAAATATATTATAGTGCAATAAAAAAAGTCGTTATGTTGAAAAATTCAACAGGAGCTTTCTTGAACCACAATCTTAAATTTTCAACGCTCAGTATATTCTCAAATTCTCAATGAACTATTCGTGAATGACAACTGAAAATATTACAACTGAAAATATAACCAAAAAAAACTTCTATTGTAAAAAAAAAGAAGAAATGCATGTCATTTCAAAAATTAAACTAAGTCCACCATCCTGAATTTGAGAGGAAACCACAGAATCTGCTGGGGTTCGAAAATGGGGCCATGATAGAGACCTGGTTTCACTTTTATCGTACTACAGTCAGTATGCACTTGAAAATCAAAATGTGGACAGCAGTATGACCAATTCTTATATCATAATTGTTTATTGAAAAAGAATTAAAGAAAATAAAATCCCAACAATTCCAAACCATCATCACAAGAGCATAAATAGGGAAAATGTGAAGGGGAAATTTGTCATTGAGCATACATAATAGAACTTACTTATAATAATTAAAACTATATACAACTTACTCAAGTAGTAGAAAATTTGTCCTCAACTTCTTCATCTTCGATAATTGTATAATATTGAAGCTTTGCATTTGAAAAACCTAAGTTTTGCATTTGAAAAACCTAACAATTTGAAAATTTTAGATTAACTTTAAATAAAAGAAAAAAATAAAAAATAGTATAAAGGTACAAGGTTATAAAGTTATAATACCTCTCATCACATCACGTAACCAATCTTGCCAACACATTAATGCCTCAACTGTGTTTTCATGTAATCTACTACGAAGTGGACTCAAAATACGACCTCCAGTGCTAAAGGTAGATTCTGATGCAACGGTAGAAATGGGAATGGCTAAGAAGTCTCTTGCAATTCTTTGCAAAATTAGGTATTTCACTCCAATTAGTTTCCAATAAGCCACTATATCAAATTTTTCTTCATTTGATTCATCAAATAAAACAGGCTCCTTTAAATAGCAATCTAAGTCTAACTTCTCATTACTTTCGAAAGCAGTTTCTTGTACATATTGCATATAACTACTCTTCCATCTCAATTTCTTTGTAGGAGGACCTAATTAAGTGAGATTTGAAGATGCACTAGAATCACTTCTACTGGGAATGCTCCTCTTATCGTTGGCTTGATATTCAACAATCAAATCATCACATAATTTTCTAGCTTTTTTCATTTCTACATCTGATTCACTTCCATATATAAGTGGAAAGAAATAATCCAACAACTTCATTTTATATATAGGATCCAAAACAATCCCTACTATCATCACCCCATTGATTGCACTCCAATACTTATCAAACTTGGAAATCATACTTGAAGCCATGTTTTTTACAACATCGTTAAAAGAATAAAGTCATTCTCTCAAGGACATTCTAATTTCACAAACTTTAGGGAAATAAATATTTGTAGTTGGATAATTGGAACCTGAAAATAACTCAGTGACACCATAAAACATCTCCAACTTATCACAAAGTTCAGATGCCATTTTCCATTCTTCATCACTAGGACAAGACTTAAACTACACCTCACATTGTTTTAAACGTTCAAAAACATTTATGTATGGAAATGCAGAAGAAAGCGTAAAAAATGTAGAATTTTATCTCGTTCTACAATCAAGACAAAGCTTCTTTGCATATGAGACCCAACTATCTACAAGCATCAGCAAATTTTTCTTCCCCTTTTGGTGTTGCAACCCAATAACTGACATTATTTGTAATTTTTTCTATAGCATCATAAATTACTGTCAGACCAGCCTTGACAATCAAATTTAATATGTGAGCACAACAACGCATATGAAATAAAGATCCTCCCAGTATGAAAGAAGTGTACGGAATCTTCTCAAAAGATAAGATCAATCATGGCATCATTAGTGGTGCAATTGTCAACCGTTAGTGTTGACAACTTCCTATCTAGATTCCAATCATACAAGCACGCAACCAAATTATGGGACAGAACCTCAGCATTATGTGGTGCAGGCACATAAATGAACCTAAATTAAGTAATAAAATTCATAAATAATTTGAAATTACATTAAAAATATAAAAACAAACAAATTAATTGTTTACCTCACAAGTCGATGTTGTAATGTCCAATTATCATCAATATAATGTGTAGTAACAGCCATAAATCCTTTATTTTGATTGCTTGATGTCCACATATCCGTAGTTACGGCAACACGACTTGAGTTCTTCTCAAGAAGTTTCATTGTGTTATACTTCTCTAGCTCATAATGTTTCATGATATCACTTTTTATGGTATTGTGTGAAAGAACCTATAAAATTTTAAGAGCATAAGCAATATAAGTTCATTCACTTAAAAATGAACAACTAAAACAAGTAACAAAATAATAATTACTTAATAAGGATTTTGAAACATCTTCTTTTTTTTTTTTACCTTGAATAATGGCTACATAGCACCGCAAAACCTTCTAAATCCAATATGATCGACAATGGAAAAAGGATACTCATGAAGTACAATCATTTTTGCAAGCTTTGTTCTTGCAACATCTTGACAAAAAGAATAGTTCCTGATAATAAATGTCTCACCCTTATCTCCCATAGAGCTTGATGATTGTGACAAAGTTTTCAGTATGCTTTGCTTTGGATCCCTTTTGTTATGAAGCAAACAACTACTTACGTGGTCATGTAAGTGTTTAGTATCTTGTTTAGTTTCACCGACAAGATTTTTCCCGCAATATTTGCATATTCCCTTCCACTCGCCATCTATTTTTCTTCTGTGAAAATGCTCCCATGCTTTTGAAGTCAGTTCTTTTTTATTTGGACTTCCTCGTTCATTGATATTCTTTATCTCCAAAATTTCTTCACTTATTTCAACATGTGAAGGTTGAGTTTTTTGCGTCTCTTCTACTAAATTTGAAAACGACATAAGTGGAATTTGATTGCTTCCCACAGGAGTATGCACTGATTTGTTGTCACTTGCTATTTTTACATAATAACACGATATAAATCAGTAAAAAGAAAATTAGGACACTAATAAAGAGAAACAAGCATAAAAATTTGATAAAAGTTAACTAATTTCACCAAAATAATAATACAATTCCTAAGATAAATTTAATCCAAAAATTACATTACAAGAACTATCCATTACAACTCATTATTATCAATTATTCTTTAAAAGTTCTTTCATGCTAGATCATTCATTTTACGCAATTATTCAAGCAAAGCCTAAGCATTGCAGTAGCCGACAAGCTTGCTTAGTTGCTCTGCATTATCACAAAATGGGACATAAAAGAAAGACATAGATGTAACACGTTGCAGGGAAGATCATCATCATCATCGCTCAGTCCGAAATCCTGCAATGAAGCAGGGTCTGGGGAGATCTGATAGTACGTAGCCTTACCCTTATATAGTAAAGAGGCAATTTTCGATGGACCCACATGCAAATGAGACAATATACAAATGATGCAGGTTACATAAATAATTCATTAAAAAAACATAAAATAACTGAAAATACAAGTAATAGAGAATACCTGAAGGAGGCCAGATCGGCGAGAACCTAATGCTACAACGTCCAATCCCTCCTTGTCTCCAAAAATAAAAACACTAAATAGAAATAATATCATCCACAAATCATAATAAATAGTGGTCCACTACTCAACTTATTGCCATTCGTATCCACATAGTGACACAAATGACTTGAAAAAAAGTCATAAACCCACCATGACTTAAAAAATATTATTATATTCTTGATATTTTCATAAGCTGTTGATACTAATATCCTACAAGATTCAAAATCATCATAGTTTTGTTCTAGCAAGAGAATAAAATAATAGATCATCAAGAACTATTTATAAACTGAATTAAAAAAATCTGAATCAAACTGCATAGTATGAAAACTGAGCATATTAGTGCAAATATGAATAATCATTCCATCTGTACTGTCAAGTCAAAGTATCCAAAGATACATATGAATAATCATTCCAAAGATTCAAGGAATAGGAAAGAAGAAAAATGAAGAGAGTTTGGAAATAAGAGAGGTAAGAGACAACTGGTTATTGGAAATAGGGAGGCTTTTAAAAATATGGAGTCTTTTGGTAAATAGAAAGTGGAAAGTGTCTCATATATTTTAAATTATTATATACATTAAATTATTATTAAAACTTTTACAAATTTTCAATAATTTCAATAAATTTATTGTATATTTTATAGAAACTGATTCGTGCTTCTTACTTTTCATATTTACATAAATAATTAGTGCTTCTTAAAACTGCAATTGTTAATATTTAATTAAATTTTCATTTAATCCAACTAAAAATCTAAAACGTTATAGTCTTCATCAATTTATACCTAACTTTTAATAAAAAGTATAAAATTAAAAACATATAATATATTTATAAATTATCGTGAACAAGAATGCCCCACAGAGCCAGAATTATTCAACCTGTCCTCATCCCTAACTCTGTCTCAAAGGTTACATTTGCCCCATCCTTAATTCTACAAGGTGATTTTTTTTCCCAATCTCTGCCCAAACGGGAAATCCCCGTTGGGAATTTCCAAACCCCAAACCCAAATTGCTATCCCTAAAAACAACAGAATAATTCCTTGACTTAAATTCAGATCTAGAATTTGGCCAATTATTCTTCCTAGTTAGTTTTGATATAGTAAATTCCTGCACTTTCAAATAATAAGGCATACTATAAATTTTAGTAATCAACATATTCTTCATAGAAAAGCATTAGTACCCGCCGCCGTGTGCATTTGTAGAATAGACACTACACATTCAACGAATTGTAATACTTGATTCACATAGCTACCTCATTAGTGAACTTAAATACTTCATACTATTTCAAGCATTCAATAGTTTCTACAACACCAATATGCTGAAGAAACAGACAACTAAAAGAACAGACAAAAGGAAAAGCCCCATATATACTACGAAGGAAGCACAATCAGGGTACATCTATGAATGTGGGTAAGCCGAAGTATTAAGGGGGAAAAAAAAGGAAAAAACAACTAAACCCTAACCAAATCATGGGGCACATTTTAAAGTTGAAAAAGAAAAGGAAATTTCTACACAAACTGCCAACATAATAATGGCGTTACATCTGAGGATATCAGTAAACACTCAAAAAATGGGTCATTTGAACTGCTTAATTGATTACAAGAACCAACCAGTAAAAGTTGGACCAACGATTCCCATATTGTCCTAAAATTAGCAACATCTAAATACTCTACAACTGCCCAACAGATACCAATGCAGTGTTGCCAATGGCCAACCTTCACAATGCAACACTTCTGATTTACATCAGGTTTTCATCACTCAGGGAACAGAGCAAACGATTATGCTCTCTGTCCCCATAAATCTGCTGGTATGCACTTGAACTGCGATGACCACATTCCCAAGTCACGAAATTAGCCTCTCAAACAAAAATAGCATATCCTATGAATCCAACATCTCATCTTGTATTTCATTAGGAGCAATTAGCCCTGGGATGGACAACATCCTTTGTCGCTCCCTTTCTCTCAGCGCAGCTGCCTCTTCCGCATAGAGATCTTTATTATCCTGTTGAAATAACAAACCACTAAATTAGCACCTCCTTTGAACTAGCATTGTTGAAAACATTGGCACTAATACTAAAATTAAAAATTGCAGAAGAAGCAATAAACTCTTCAAAAGACAAAATGCCCTTTGACACGACAAGTAGTTTTCCTCGGGTTAAAGTGGACAAACAGGGAACATGACAAGGTACACCATATTTAGGATCTTACCTGAGCTGAGAATTCTTTTGATTGCACGAGAAAGTCTCGTATGTGATTTTTAAATACAGAGAGATCGTTCCTCGACTCAAAAAGTCCATTTACAAATTGAGTAACCTGACAGTCTCCCCATATCAGCAAATGAAGTTATAATGGTGATAGTATAGAATCATATGAAGAAAATAACTTTCACCTCTGTTGCGGTCATATTGGGAAATGATGTTCCCAAAAGTTTAATAGTGTATTCACGAACAAAAATTCCATTATTTGGGTATGGATAAGGCACTGCTGCAGTATCCCATAACGGCTCTGTTAAAGCACCACTCTCCACCTGAAAATGTGCACTATTACTGTGGTTCCTCCTGCCTATAACTAAATAGGGAAAGATATTAAGGTACATACCAAGCAAAATAAATGCTGTAGCACTAAGACATGCAACTTGAAACCAGGTTTATGAAAAGTGTCCGTCAAAACAGCAAATATTTCCTGCTCAATGGTTAAGAAATACGTCCGATAGAATTGATTACAGAACTCAGAAGCCTGTGAATTGCCAGCATCCACATGCAAAATAAGTATTACAAATCCATAATACCAATATACAAATATCAAATTAAGAAAAAAAATTTAGACCTGAAAGTTCTTCAGCATCTCCAATAATAAATTCAATCCAGTCTCTGCAATGTTCCTTTCTGTATGCCGGAATGCCCAAATTATCGAATCCATAACGAGCTTAAGTTGCTGGCACGTAAATATAAGGAGACCAAGATCAAGTCAACATGAAGTTGAGGGGCAATACACCAACAGAAAGAGGTATTTTACTACTTTAACACTGACAAGAACCTACTATGTCAGCACATAGCAAATAATAAAATCATTGCTCCTTTAGATAGTAAGCACTCCAATAATTAAGTGAATGACAACAACCTGATTTGTTAAACGAATCAATGCAGGAAAACAATGTGTGGCAATGGCACGAAGCAAGGAAAAGAATTTGAGGCGATGTTCTGGATAGTCCTCAAAATTCTTCGTTATCATCTGCGATTTACACAAGCAGAAACAGTAGTTTATACAACAGTCTCAAGCTTCTTCATGAAATTTCCTTAGAAGATTCAATATATTTAATGCTAAAACAAATTGAGAAACAGTCTCATGGCTTAAAATTTTGGTGTCATAGTTAGTTTTTCAACTAAATGAGATATGCTTAATTGCACAATACAAGTATTAACCATTCACATTTCTAGAAAAAGCTAATGTGAAGTGTCAATATCTAAAAAGATGATAGGTCATGCCAATGGTGACCTTCAGATTGGTCCTATGTGGTATACTAATAAGCATGAATGCCATGCGAAGACTATCAGGAATGCTACTATGTCTCATTCACAGAGATATGCCTAAGGTAAGAGAACAAGGCACGATGAACATGCATCAGATGCCCATAAAGACAATGCAAGGAAAGACTGGATTGTCCTGGAAAAGGATAGGAATATAGCATGACAAAATTCCCTCTTTCCTTCTTGTCCAAGATCAAGGGGCACTATAAACTAACAGCTAAAAGGGTTCAAGAATTCAGACAAACAACACAACCAAGGTAGTAGCATCTGTAGTGAAATAATGTAATTCATTGAAAGTCCTCATTTTATATACGAAAACAACATTATATACCAATATATATGATTGTATTAAAAAATTTCAAGCTTTCTTTTGTTCTCAATTTCAACCACCGTAAACCAGTAGACAGAAAGAAATATGTCCACCACTTATAACAGATGCATCAAATCAGTAATCTGTATTCTCACCTCCAGCGTACACTGGAAAACAGCTTCAAATATACGAGGTACATCATCTATCATTGCTGCTTTATACCTTGGTGCAATAAACCAGGAAGACCATGTCAAAAAGAAAAAAGATGGGAATCGTGAACACTACTTCATCAAGGCAGACAAAAAGGATAGGATTAGAATCGCATTACTACTCATATAGATATCCAATATCATTTTACAATTGCATGGCTCAGAAGGGGCACTTGTGCAGACTTGAATACAGGTTAGACACAACTGTTCTATGAACAACAGTCAATTCCAAACAGTGTAGCAAAGCAGGCAACACATCAAAACAAGCAACTTCCATTCCATCCACTAATCTTTGATCTGATTTTAACATAATCTCCACTAAACCTAGTACCAACCAACTAAACTATGACTCATTGCATATAATAAACAAAGATTGCACAGATACCCTGGACCATTCCAGAAACTAAGAGTGCATGAAAAATCTAAAAAATAGCAACATACTTGTTTATAATTGTTGCAAAAAGGGAAAGAACTTCAGACTCTCTGGCATCAGGTAAATTCCTTGCATAATCACCAAGAACTGGATCCATCATTGGAGGCACAAACTGCTTTCCAATATGTGGCTGATCTTCAGCCTTGTCCAAAAATGTCTCAATGAGCTTAAGTGTCTCTCTCTTAACAGACCTGTTCTACAAGGGCATCAACAACAGAAATATTTGGATTGTTCACCAGATTTGATATAAAACCAAAGAGAATCTAACCGTAAGAGTTTCACATAGGATGTTCTAGATGCGTAAGGTCCTCCTTCTGCAATGCTACTTGAGATAAGCTCACTGTACATTCTGTTGCAAAAAAGGCAATAAATATGTTGATTAAACGAAAGTTCAATTTGAAACTGAAAAGATTAACTTGAAAAAGTAGATTAACTTGAAAAAGCACCTGTACACATTAAGCATGTCCAAAAATATTAAAGAAATCTGTGATAAGAAGTATGTCCCAAGAGAACTTGCAACACTCGTATTTGTCTGCAACATAATAATGGCACGAATTAACAAATGGAGAATCCATGTCTAACACCCAATGAGTTCCAGTTACCAAAGAAGTGTTCAAAGACAACTCAAGTACAGGTACAGGTAGTACATGAAATGGGCCAAGAGGAATAGCACAAGCTAGAATGATTTCTCATAGCAACTATATAAACTACCAGGCTTTTATGTAGTGCATATATTAGTCTCAAATAGAAAAGAGTATCAAATCGAACATTAGCTTTCCCTTCCAACTATCAGCAATAATGTGTCTCAACATAAAAGTAATACCTGCAAAATGTTGAGAATGGTCCTGATCACATCTTGATCTTTAAGAAAATCAACACTCTGGCGTGCCTTCCCTATAATTTCTGCCCATTTCTGTAACCAGAAAGAAATAGACACCATTAGCTACTGAGCTTGGAAGCAAGCAAGCTGAAATGTCATGTGTTGAAATTGATACACACTACACCTGAAATCCCCAGAACATGGAATTGGGCACAGAAAGAAGACAATAAATAGTGGACTAAGAATAAGAGCTCTTTGGAGTATATCACTCACCCAAAAACACAAACATGCTTTCTTGCTGTGTAAAGAAAAATTCAAAGGAGAAAGACAGCGAGACGTCTGATTATCATACCTGGTTGGGAAGATCCATCAATCTTTGTAGGTATTCATCCCTCTTCTGCGGATCAGATTCAGCTTGAATCATATGACCAACCTGAGGAAATAAAAGAGCAAAATGACCAATCAACATATTTGGAATCTGCTGTTCCGATAAAATTGTGATCAGAGAATAAAAACGCATACAGATTCATAAAAAATATGAATTTGATGAGGCTCAAGGTCAGCAACAGTAGATGGGAGGCCTGTCAGAAGTTCAGACACAAATGGTTCATTTTCTCCAACCTGAAACAGGATAATGTTAGGAGCAAACAAGTGAATAAATTTGCTAAGGGGTTAGTTTATCAAAGGAGGGCTTGAGGCTTATGCTGCCGGATGCTGGAATATTCAGATTTCTTTGCATTTTTTGTATCTGTTTTCTTTAGTTAAGTTTGTTAGTAGTGCTATCATTGTGGGATACTGATTCCTATTATTATTGTTAGTAGTGCTATCATTGTGGGATACTGATTCCTATTATTATGGGTATATAGCACAGACAGTTATTTTTCAGCCTCTTAGTTTTCTTTAAATTTGTAAGCAGAACAAGAATTGGGATATGAGAAGAAAATTATTGTTTCCTTTTAATTGTGTATAAGAGATCGGAAGGTTCTCTCTCAACGAGCCTTCATATATAGCTTCATCATAGGTGCTAAGGGTAGAAAAACAAAGAAGAACAGCAAGCTACACGACTCGCAGGAGAACTCTTTCCCAATTCGTCCCATAACTCGATCAAAATCCAGGGACCATAACAGATAAGCACTCATATTGGCTCTCCGGTAAATTTTCACATTATTTCTAAAAAAGCAATTGAAAGAAAAAAAATGAACAGAAAAAGATTTTACCTGAACAATAACAAACTTCCGTTTGCATTTTTGAACAATTTTCAAGAAGGTGTCACAGGCCATATCCTGCAAGATATTGAAAAAAATATAATCATTCACAACTTATCAGGCAATAAAAGAATGAAAGCGGATGCACAAACAGCATATTAACTGATCAATATTTGCAATTCAATTTATAAAAAATGATCATGACTATATAAGCAGAAATGGATAGGTTATAAATATTTAAAGTAAACCAACCTGAACTCCAGGATGTGTTTCATGCATAAACTCAAACAATTTATTGACAACAGTTTTCAAGAACTTCCAATGGGCTCTAAGAAATCTCGGATACTGTCCAACCACATACCTGCAAAAAGAATTAATCATCAATCTAGTATACGTGAATTCAAATAAAAAGTCATCACCTTATCAATTGTGTTGAGCTTTCTCACCAAACCGCTATGACATCCAAATTTTCATTATTTTATTTTTGACTTTAATGTTTTCTTGCTTAAAATAAAAACCACATAAACAGCAGAATATGATAAAGTTACATTAGTCGCCATCAAGTTGCCAATGGTATCATTTAACAAGAGGCAATCAATAAGAGTTTTGGCAATCAAGACGTCTTACATAATGTTACTAGCAATAACAGCTTTGTTGTCCTTTCCCTTTGTGATTTCACATAGATTCAGCAAATCACGAATGACCATCACCAGAAATCTGTTCTCCTGTTATATCCAATGCCCAGAGTGAATGACACAAGAGATGCCAATATCCTTTTTCACTAGTTTAAACAATCAAGTGACCAACCCTTTACAGCAAGTGGTATCATAAAATCAACCAAAGATGAACTTTTAGAAAAAGAGATCTTTTAGATACAACTTCTCAATTGAAATGATGCTCCATAAATGCACACATATGCCACATGCTAAAATATAGACAAATGATAATTTATTGTTATGGTCATCTATCTGGAATAGCTCAAATATAGGTAGACATGATAACTTATCATTATGGTCATCTATCTAGAAATGTTAAAATAAAGATAAGACAAATAATAACTTTTTATTATGGTCATCTATTTGAAAATGATGTTGTAGTTACCAAAATGGATGCACTTCAGTATCATCATTACTTAAAAATTTACTAATTTCAAGAGAAGCAGAATAAAGACACATAATGTAAATGTTAAGAACTATAGAAAGGAAGAAGAACATAGGAATACAACAAACATCCAGTATATATTAGTTTCCAGCACCAACACAAAATGGAAAATTAGCATGCAAATATTTTTTATGCAAAATAGCTTAAAGTCTATAAAATAATAAAAGAGGGAAAATTAGTCAATGACAAGCTTTAATTTGGTACGATGAAGGGTAGAAATTGAATTGACAAAGACATCAAGGGCTCAAATTTAGATAATATAAGGATCTCTTACTAGATAGGAAGTAGCAGTAAGTTAGATATGTTATTCTAGTTTTAGATATGTTATCATAGTTGTTTATGACTTAAACTTATAAAATTATAATTAGAATATGATTTAAATTTGTTAGGAATCATTTCCAAATAAAATAAGGGTTCTATATAAATATGTGTGTAATCAACCCTTCAATAACAAGATATCCTGAATTGTTTTCTAAAAAATTGTGCTTTCAATTAAAAGGTGTGATGCTTTCTCTAAGATCATTCTTAGACCGTAGAAGTGATTCCTAATTCCCTCCCCTCCATTACCTATTTACTTCACTAAATTCCAACACTTGTACCCTGAATTTCTAGCAACCCTAAAATTCTAGCCTAAATTTCCAGTAATCAAATCCTAAAATTCCAGCTAATCCAAACTTGAAATTCCAACAACCTAAGCTGAAATCCAGACCTAAAATCTGATACTCCAGCAGCCTAACAAAACAAAACAGCCCATATTTCCTAGTTTCTATGAGTTTTAGCTACTAGTTAATATTTCTTCTATTTGTCCTACATCAATTTCCCTCGAATGAAAAGATCAATCCTCCTTCATAGTCTTCTCAACTATGCCAAGAAAGAAGTGAAAGCAAACTTGCTAAGTGTTGGCAGATCCCAAACTTGAACATGACACACTAAAAGCAGTACAACCTAAACAAATTTAAATTCAAGAAAACTTTCATAAAGTAAACACCACTCATTTCATAGCAGCTTAGCAAGTTTAGTTTTATCATATCAAATAACAAATACAAAAAGTGCTACTGCTAACCAACCACACAAACCATTGATAGGAGTGTACAGGACTTGTTCTCGAAGAACAAAATTGTAAGGCATTTTCTACCTTAGGTAGATGCCAGGATGAGGATTTGCAGGAGATACTGAATTAAGAGAGGAAGCAGGAGTAAACACCACTCTTTTCATAGCAGCTAAGCAAGTTTAGTTATAATATCAAATAACAAATACAAAAAGTTCTACTGCTAACCAACCACACACACCATTTATAGAACTCCCAGAACACATTTATTTTGCAATCTAAGACTCACAGAAAGTATATCACATGTATCACAAATTACGCAACAACTGCAGGCCTAGTGCACATAAATTTTATACCTGATCTTCCATCATGGAACCAGAAATAGATCCTATAGCCCAGCAAAGAGTATTCAAGTTGTTCCAACTCCAATCCTCACCACTCAACTGTTTACTCAATTTCTTCAGCATCTGAATAAGAACAAAAAGAATGAATAGCACGAATCAAATTATGACTTTTATAGAGCAAAAGAATACTAATTATAAGTTTGGCAATATCTGAAACAACCAACAGAATAAAAAATTTGTGTCAACTCATCACGCTATGTAATGAATCTAGCCTTTCATTACCTCTACACTACTGAAGCATAAGTAGAGCAAAGGCATCAACTATTATCACAAATCAAATCAACCACCATATTATAATTATTGATAGAAAGAAAAGAATAATTAACTAGACTGCTGTAATCCATGGATTCTCTTCCTCATCAGTTCAACTTCCTGAATGGCAATTGTTTTTCAGAAACAGGAAGCATATGCATTTAAAGCTACCCAGTAACATATAAGATTGACAAAGGAAACTACTATTGTTGGTTGTCAACATCTATAGATACAAAAGAAGTTTCAGAAAATGCATTAGTTAGAGATTAAATGCCCAAGCACATTCATTGATCTTACCTGCTTTTCAGTGTCATCATGATCAAGATGTGATAAGTAGATTAGTGTTTCTCTCATTATCTGTAAAATCAACATTTCACTAGAATAAATATACATAATCAACACAAAAAAAAAAACAATATTGTTTGTCAAAATTACCGCAAACAATGTGAATTTACGATTAACCAAAATCATTTTTGACTCGACCTTTATCAACATAGAGAGAATGTCGGCAAGCGTCAATCATATTAACAGAATCATCATTGCCAACAATCCCAAAACAAACTTTTCAACTCCTGTTTTACACTAACTATAAATCAATATCAACTAAAAAACTCGAAACATGGAAACCAAACCATGGTCATAATATGGTTGTCCGTATTTTCAGGAATAATTTAACATGGTTCTTTCAATCAAACCCTTGGTCCAGGCACCTATCATGATAAAGAAACTTTGCACCAAAGTCTGCTCCACTAAAATATCAATCAATTCAAAAACATTTAGTATCTCTAACAGGGGGAATAGTATTATAGATTATATTTGAAAATAGACAAGAAAAAAGACGTATTACCTTGTATTGAACAAGAACATCATTGTCCTTCATGGTTTCACGAACTATGTTACCGTTTTCATCTTCAACTATCAAAACCTCCTCAGGTTTTGCCATACGACAAATCATAAGCATCCTCAACTTTGACATTGGTCCAGCATACAGTTGTCTCCGCTGAAAAACTTGTGACCCCACGCCATCAACCATACCATGAAGAGAAGGTATCTGGATCCACAACAGAACAGCCATCAATAAGAAATGATTGAACTGCTAGCATCAGATAATAAAGAAGCCACAAGATAGCATCAAGAACTAAACATGCACGAGTGATAGATGTATGTGAACTGGAAAGAAACAGCAGAAAACAAAACCTAGAACAAAAAGGAGATCAAGCTCATCAAATTCAAAAAGGAAATGAGAATATTCAGATTCTCTTGAAATTTTCATTTTTCCCATGCAGTTTGCTAAAAAGAATCATTCTTACAATTGTTTAACTTATCGTTTTTTCCTATTTCAATCCTCTGACTCAACTTATTGTCTATTACCACTTAAATATGGAAAATAGGTCTTCTCAGTCAAGTCCATTAACTAAACCAATCTGCTTTTTAAATAATCTATCTTTAGGAGTACAAAGACATTAATAGAAAAGTAAAACATCATATGATATTGTGCAAATAGAAAACAAGACAACCAGAAAGATATGAGGAAATTATTTTTTTCACTGAATCCTTATGGGAGCGAGTGAAAGGACTTAAATAACTGACTCAGTAACACTAGCTTGAAGTAGAAATACTAAAAGTAAAAGGGCACAGTTAGGATGACGACATAACTCCAGCGGCAGAAAATTAGGTTATGCCATATTTATAGATAATGTGTTAACAGCCTAAATAAAAATCTCTTCACGATTGAAAAATACTTCAAACAAGGTAAAAATTTAACACATTCAATATGATAGGAAAAAATATTAGAAGCCCACTTCAGAATCCTGATCTACCTGTTTAGTTTGATTGTACAAAACATAAAAGATGTGAACCTTCCACTGCTGGAGACTTTCCTAACTAGTATAAATCTCTCTTGTAACAGTATTACGTTCAGAAAGAAGGCCCTCACCCTTAACTCATTTTTAAATAAAAGAGTACTTCAGGAACATGTCATCACAAAGATCGAATGAAGATTTTATCAATAAGAGATCACCACGGATGAATACTTGTAATCAGTATGTCAGGTTTTCTCATACAAAATCATCTGAAAATGACAAGCTAATAGTGATATTATACATTATACCTGCAGTCCCATCATGGTTGCAGCTACAGCAGGATTCTCGTGATTATGTTGTGCCTCAAACAGCTCCAAAACCAAGGAATTCCAATAGTCCAAACAAACCTACAAATCATACAAGAAAAACATTTCACAATGGGTCAAATTCAGTGACAAGCAAAAAACATAGGTAGTGAATGAGGATGTGGGAAATACCTTGAAGACTTCTGTGTCATCAACATACGAGATATTAATCAGATATTCGAGGCCCAAGAGCAGTACAGAAATGTTCTCCTGAGTAGACTCCAGCACTCTGATATGAGACTGCAAAGATATGGATGGGCATTATAAGCAAGACCATTTCTAGCATGACATAAGTGTGATCTTAGAGCCAATGCTCAATAGGAGAAAAGATTCCATCCATGGTGCAAGATGTCACTGAATGCACTGCACTGGAGTTTTAAGAGAAAGAAATTGTTCATGTTGGATCTAAGGGATAAACCACCATCATACATCAAGTAATAACCATTCATGCTATAATAGGTAGCACCATTGCTAGGTACATAAAGAACACAACCACCAAGCTTCAACCTGATCTATGACAACCTTCTACAATCCTCCCCGAAATACTCCATTTCCACATGCAACTGATAAAACTCAAGGCTTGGGAACTAGGTCACCCAATCAGTTGCAGCTTAGCACAGGGGCTTCCCTTTTCGACACAATTTCATCAAATTGCAAATATCAAACACAAAGTATATGCAGGAGTTCATGCTTTAAAGAACATCCCATGGCCATACACAAAAATTATCACTTTTCAGCTGAACTTCCTACAATTACTCCAACTAGGGCCAGAAAATATGGCATTGAAATTGACAGAAAGGAAAACTTGCCTTGTAGAATGAAGTGAAAAACAATGCCAAGTTCTGAATAAATGCCTGACAAAGCAACCAAAAAACAACGATAATCAGTTGAATAAAAGCATGTTGAGAGTCTAGAATTAAAGGAAAAGATGGGACCTGCTCTTCACTAGATCCATGAGAATAAGCCTCTGGCAAGTTTGTGCTTGGTTGAAGAATGGCCTAAGGAGGAAAATATTATGCATCCAGTACAGGTTGCATCAAATGGAGATGACATAATACAGGATAGTACAACCGTATTCTAGTTTTGCATCCAGATGACCCATACCTGTAATTGAACAATGAAAACAGAATACATCTTCACATACTGGACATTGTAGAAGTCTCCAAAATTAAGTGCTGCAACCTGTAAACACCATATCAAGAAAAATAGGCATCAATAGTTCTCAACAATGAAAAACATAAAGATCTTCACCATTACTACAATCTACCTCTGTCAAACACTGGAGTGTAAGATTCCTATATGATGACATGGGAAAAAACTTGAGCAGTGTTTCCAACTGTAAAAGCGACATGAAAAACATATGTAAGGATACACGAAGAGAACAATCTCAAAATCAACAACTCATATGTGCAAGTTGACAAATAATACGACAAAATTAACGAAAATACATGGTTACCAATTTGCATACCAGTGGAGATTCAAAGATATAGCCCAACGGAATCCACGAAAGAAAAGCATGCAAGGTGGACAATGTTGCTCGAATAAGCTCGGTTCTTTGGGAGGCTGACAGTACATACAAGCATAACTCATGGATGAGTTGAAACTCACTGTCAAAAAAAAAAAAGAAATTCTTAGCTAATTCGTCAAACAATATACCAAATTTGAAAGGACAAGCAGTTAGCATAAATTACAAGATTGGACTACTGTAATGACAAGGTTATTGAAAGCCAAAAAGAAAAGGGTGAGTGAAGAATGAGATAGTTGTGAACAATAACAACATAAATAATAAGAGTAGAATAACCTTACAATTGAGTCTATGTAAATAACAAGTAAAATGAGGTTAAGAAAAGATAGCACAAAAAGAGCTCTATGTAAATAAAAAGTAAAATGAGGTTAAGAAAAGAAAGCATAAAAAGAGCCTTTGAGAAATTACAATGGTGCAGCCAGACTTTAACATGGCAAAACTTTACAAGGCAAATGGCAAAGTTGCAATACCTGTTTAGAGACTGTTTCAGTTCCTTGATCTTCTGTTGAGTCATTTCTCCTCGGGAAAAATCAAAAACTTCCTCACTTAGAAGCTGGAAAAAAAAATTGTCACCGTAGATACCAGAAACAAGTTCTTTATAAATAAAATGAAAGTGACAAACTTACTTTCAAAATAACCATGCAATTCTCACAAATTGTTTCACTAGTTTTTGCAGCTGCAACAAGATCAGGTATAAAGCTTCGCCATCTAGCTGGCCATTCATGCTTCAAAATCTGTACAGCCAGTTAGGTGATATTCATTCATCACAGTACTCACCTCAAGAGAAACGCTAGTCAAAATTGGACTCACAATTCTCACCGCAATACAAACACTAGTGAAAATTGAAGCCAAAATCAAAACATAATCAGAAAGAAAATTCAAGAATGACCAAGAAACAGATCCATGCAAAATGGATGTCAAAATTCAAAAAGGAGGAAAACACTGATTTAAGAAATCAAACCATATGCTTTTCAAAGAAACCAAAAAAAAGTAATAAAAGAAAGAATGAAAGAAAGCAACCAAAAGAAGGGCATCATCACACTCAATACAGCTACAGCAATGTAGTAAATGCAAGATGAGATAAATACAGATTCTTTATTCCTATTACCAAGAACAGCAACCTATACCTGAACCAAAATAACATTTAGCTTGTTCACATAAAGCCTTTCCATTCGAAAAGAAGCCTCATTACTTGAAAGCTGTACATAGACCCACAATTAGATATATCAACAGCATATGATTCAAAGAGGAAACCGAATAATATTTAAAAACCCAACATCCATAACTCTTATCGCAAGCATACATACCTGTACGATTACTTCGGATATGTAATTTTTCATTCCATCTCGCTGTTCAACTGGCAATGCATTCCATCTGTATTTAATAACACTTTCTAGAACCTTCAGAAATAGAAAACAAAAGCCTATATGAGCATCAGCAGCCTAGCATTGATCATTTAAACTAGTACCGTCAATCAGTTAAAATCAATCAGCAAAACTCCTCCGCCTCAAAGCACATCTAGACTATTTGTAGAAATATATACCATTAATGATATGGAAAACATAAAGGATCCCATAACCTCACCTGAATTAGCTGCATTACACACTATTATTTTATGGACCTAATTCACTCATACAAGAAGCTATGCTTTGACCCTTGCAAGAGCAGGATCGAGCCGATAACTGAAGAGTAACATCTCCTCTTCCCAAAGAGAAAACAACTGGCTCTTCAATGTAACTCAGATCAATGATAAAGCATGTGCAAGTTTCCTAACAACTTCCAATTACATAAAGGCATTTATACACCTATGCCTATGGTGGCATCTACTCTGAGGCCTTGCTCTTAGAGGAAGGGTAACCATTTGAGGCACTCCTTGCATGGTCAATAATATGTCAAATGCAGAAACAAAAAATTGAAAAAAGTGTGCAGCGCTAGATGTAAATGACACATTATGTATTACAGTGGCAGACGTGCAAAGCATTTCACACAAATGACCTAAGCAAAGGCATCCCAGTGAAGCAATTCAGCTATACAGTAACCTTTATCAAGCATTTCATCCTTGCACTTTAGAAGCATCAATTAGAGTTTACATATATCAATGTTCTTATGCATCCATCAGTCCCTTAACCGAACCTACCACATATTAAACCTCCTGTCAACTACCAGAACCAAACAAATATGTCATAATTAAGGATCCACAATAATGAATCACCCAATATATCAAACCCCTAATATTTGAGCCAAGTTGGAATACATCTTCTGTCTCCAGAAAACAGTGATTAGGGTTTCAAGTGAAAGGTATTCAACTAATGTCTCCAGGAAAAACAAACTACAAGTGACCTGTAAAGCAAAGAATTTGGTGTTCAGGCTCTTTGTATTTTGCAAAATGTGCACCACTTGCAGCCACATATCTGGATTGCCTTGTAAATCCTGCAAAATGCGGTCTGCAGCTGCCCTCTATGACCAAATGGAGCAAAGTAAGAGAATAACTAGAAGAAATTACAGTGATTAAAAATGAGAACAGTGCTCATATCAAAACTAAGCATGGTATATCCCACTATCATTTTATAAAGCTCAAAGAACAGACTCTAATAGCAAATAGTTTTCCTAAGCAATTGCACTCAGAGCACCAAACTACATAGCAGGAAGTATCGGTGCTTCTACTCAAAGACTAAAAAATGAACATACACAATGACCCAATCTGACGGAATTTTTGCAAAGAAATGAAGGTTGGCTGGAACTGTCTATAGTAGAGGACTTTATAGCACAAAATTCAGCTAAAAAAAATATAAATGGGAGAACAAAGAATGCAACAGAAAAGCCAGAAAATAAAAGCAAATAAATAAGGCAAACTATACGAAAAAAAAAAAAAAAAGAGACACTCTCACAAAACTGTATCAACGCAGAGTCATACACGCTTCAAAAATCCCGAACATAAAACCCCAAATGAAACTGGAGTTGAACAATCAATGATTATAATGAAACTTAATCCAACACAGCCAACCCTATAAATTTAAACCTTTCAACCAAGTAAACGTAATATTGAACCACAAAGAGCATAAGAACGCATTTTCTTTCTAAGGTCCTGATTCAGTGGAACTTGAACCCCAACTCTCATAGTCACCACATAAATTTTGGGAAAGGTCGAGAAAGGAAAGGCACAAAAGAACTGGAAGCTAAGTAGAGACCAAGAAAATAGGAACTTTGCACAGCAAGCAAAGGAGAAACAGAGAGAGAAAGAAAAACCCAAACCTCTTCTTTAGATCCAGTGCCATAGAATGCAGCAACAGTAGCATCGAGTAGAGGAACATCAATCGGTTGGCTTAAATCCCTAAGCTTCTCGGCAGCCATAGCCAACGAAGCCATTTTACAATCAACCAACACCTCTCTGCCAAAAACCCTAACACTCAGCTAACTTGCCAAAAACCTAAGAAAGAGAAAGTGAAGAACAAGCGGAAATTTCTAGATATTGAGAGAGAAAAGGGAGAGGGAGAGGGTTTAAGGTTTTCTTTCTAGATACAGGGATAGTAGCGTTAGAAGTGTACGAGGATGACTGCTTGAAATTTAAGCAGAGAGCCGCACAGTGAAAAATGTAAAAACCCAATGGGATGGGGTTTTTGATTTTAATCCTGCCGCGGTAGCCAGAGCCGCTTGTGAATTCTGGAAATTCTTTTCCTTAAGTTTTTACGACTGAATCCAATAACATTTACATAAATAACTCCGTGCCGATGCAGCAAAAATATGTATATATTTAAATTTTGGTTCCACTTAATTGTACATTTTTAATATTTTAAAATTTAAATTGGATAAAATTACATATTGTACATTTTTAATATTTTAAATTTTAAATTGGATAAAATTACATACCATCAAATTTTTTAGATTTTCCAATTTTATTAAAGAATCGTTATTATTATATTTTAATACTTAACGAATTCGATTTGTTTGTTTAGATGAACTTATATTAATAGAGCTTTTGTTAATAAAATTTTCATAAGTAAAACTTTTACTAGAAAAGTTTTTTCTAAAAAACTAATTGACTATTTAGTTGTCATTTAAAAAAGAGCTTCATACAATAGACTATTTTGCAACGTAAAAATAAAAAATATTTTTAATTTTAATTATATTTTATTTTGTAATAAAAATTATTTATGCATATAAATTTTATTTAAAATACATTAAATATGCAAAGCACAATATATAAATTATTATATAATTTTAAACCATATGAAACATAAATGAAAATATATCTAATCAAATATTTTATATAAATTATAACATAAGTAAAATTAATATCAAAAATAAATATTAAAACATATAAAAAAGTCAAATAATATTATATTAATATCAAAATACGTAAAGATGTATTTGTGGATATTGTGAGAATTATGTGTAAAACATAAAGGTAAAAATGACTAAAAAGGCTCATTAATTGATCTAAAAAATCTACTTTAAAAAAAACTTTTTTTAGAAGCTTCAAATTTAAGCCTCTTAAAAAACTATATTTTAGTTGTCAAAAAAATTTTATCTACTAAAAAGGTATTTTTTTATTTTACAGCCAAACATATACACATATAATATATATATATATATATAGCGTAACCTTAGTCAGACAATTAATATCACTTTATTAAGGTAAAGAGAACGGTGGTGACTAATGAGCCGTACATGTAGCGAGGAGCGTGTACATACGAACTTCCAAGATTTTTGGGCGCATCGCCATTCTACCGGATCCCACCCTGACGTATATCCATTATCCTGCTTGCTTTTCTTTTGGCATAATCAATTCCATTCCATAATTTTCTTCATTGATCATCGAAAATTTACGATATCGATCCGTACAGATGGGAGGCAACTGGTTCGAACGACCTAAAAGTAAACTAGCAGAGAATATTATTCTGAAATGCCTTTTTCTTTTATAGCATCTATAAGTTAGGTTAATGTATTCATTTGCATTTTTTACTAAGATTTTCAATACTTAAAGAATAGTTTTGTTTTGCTTTTATTTTTATTTTTATTTTCGTATTCCTCTTTTCCTAAAAGTAAAAATCTCTTTAACTGTTAATATAT
>JANQBM010000007.1:10055082-10069400 GCA_025594535.1 Erythroxylum domingense
TTATTATTATTATTATTATTATTATTATTATTATTATTATTATTATTAATTTTATTATTCTTATTAATTTTATTATTATTATTATTATTATTATTATTATTATTATTATTAAATTCTTTATTATTATAAAAGAGTTGTTATAGAGTTGAGAGAGAATGAAGGGTTGAATTGGCTAGTGCATTTTTTAGATTAAATTCCTGAGAAAAGTAATCTAAATACCAAGGAGGTGGTGAGATTTAGAATCCAAGGAAAGTGCTACTACTTTCCCTAGATTGGGAAAGTTTTTACTTTCCTAACTACTCAAAAAAATGAACCAAACACGATAATGTAATCTTTAGGAAAAAGATTACTTTCCTAAGCAAGAATCCATGCCAACCAAACAAGGCCTAGGAGTAAATCGCAATCGAAAGTAGAGAAGGAGGAGTAAAATGACGTCAGAAAACAAGCAAAATGCCAGTAAAAATAAGAAGTAAACGACTAAGAAAAAGAGGAGATAAAACTCTAACAGTCACGACAGAAACAAAACACATGCATCAAATAACAAAACGATAGCACAGAGAGGAGCAGAGAAAAAAGAAGAAAATAACATAATAGTCCAAAACGTAAGCAAAAAAAGGAGAAAAAGTATAAGGCCAAAAAATTAAGAAGCCAACAGTCCACCGATAAATGTGAATTGCATCATGTTTTAGGGCTTAGTGTGATATGTATTTAAGTGTTAACTTAATCGTTTAGTATGTGTTTAGGTTGCAATTGTGTTAGTTTGTTAACTAATTGTGTTTAAGTGTTTTTTATGGGTTAGTCAAGTCTTTAAGCTTAGTTATTATGTCTTTAAGGTACCTAATGTGTTTGTTAGTATTTTAGGGTTAACATCAAAGATTTGAGAAGCTTTAGAGACACTTGGGTCGAAACCATGATTGTGACGGAAGCACTGTAGTCAGCCCACGATCGTGGCTCATATGCCATGATTATGACAGAAGCACAGGAGACAACCCATGATCATGGCATGCTTGCCACGATCGTGACAGAAGGCTCAGAGGTGGCCCACGATCGTGGCATGCAGGGCCAAGATCGTGGCCTAGGTTGAGCAGACATGCAAATAAGTAAAAACTATTAGGTTCCGATCATGTATCTCATACATAATATATATCAAATATATGCAACGAAAATAAATTGGAACCCCAAAAACCAGATCTACTCATGCATATAGATATAGAAAAAATATGAAATGTAAGATGTTTACATACCTTTATGACGATCTCCTTTGTTCTTTAATTTTCTCCACGTTGGGTTGTCGTAAACCAAAATGATTAATATAGATTGTCCCTAATGAAAGTCCAAATGAAGATAGAAGGATGAAACCTCACTAGGAGATGACTAGAATTCTTTCATTGTGCTAGCAAAGATAAGAACTCTTGAGAGAGTTAAAGAGGAAAAATGTGTGTGTGTGTGTGTGTGTGTGTGTAAAGAAAAGAACCTTTCTTTTCATTTTGTGTCTTACATAAGATACACCAAAATCATCTCAATTTTCTGCACCATTTGGCCTTCTATAACTCCCATCACTAATGGAAAGTTATGGGAAGTTAATGGTCATGAATAGTATGATCAAGGAGTATAACATTCACTAGTCTATCTGGATTAATGATATCCCATCTTATTAATCCTATGACTAGGGAAAGTTTAGATACTAACATAATTACACATGATAGGAATTTTATTATCATTATCTCATCATGATTTCCTCCATGCTCTGTTTTGTATCAAGGACTTCATTAAATCAACTTAAGATGTACATCAAATCCTTAAACATATGAACATCGAAATAATGAAAAATGCCTTTATTATTCATAAGATGATTTGTACAATAAGTGCCAAAGGTGATTACCTTTAGAGCACTTCTCTAATAAACTCCAACTTGCACTAAAGCCAATCGCCTTGATATATAATAACATAGGCGTGTACATATCATGTAAAACTCTTTTGGGAAATAGGCTTAGTTAATGGATCAGCTATATTCTGATCGGTGGGAACTTTCTCTATCTTGGCATCATTTCTACTAATGATCTCTCTAATTAAATGGTGGCGCATGAGTACATGTTTGGACTTCTGATGAGACCTCAATTCCTTCGCCTACGCTATAGCCCCATTGTTATCACAATACAACTGCACTGGGTCAACGATGCTCAGAACCACACAAAGTTATATGATAAACTTCTTGATCCAAACCTTTTCCACTTCTGAAGCTGTAATGTACTCCACCTCTGTCATCAAATCAATAGTTGTCTCTTATTTGGAACTTTTCCAACTGACTGCATAACCATTTAGTGTGAATACAAATCTAGACTGAGATCTAAAGTCATACCTATCAGATTGGAAGCTGGCATTAGTATACTCACTTACCATAAGATCACCTTCTCCGTATACCAAGAATACATCTTTAGTTCTTCTTAAGTACTTAAGGATATTCTTGACAACCACCCAATGACCCTCACTAGGGTCTAACTAATATCTTCTTGTAACACTTAGAGCATACTATACATTGAGTCTAGTGCATAACATAGCATACATAATTCATACTATAGACAAAGCATAAGGAATCAAACTCATGTGATTCCTCTTATCATGTGTCTTTGGATAAATAGACTTAGAGAGTGTAGTCCCATATACCATAAGAAGATAACCTCTTTTGGACTACTTCATGCTAAACCTCTTTAACATCTTGTCTATATATGTAGACTGAGAAAGACCAAGCAACCTCTTATATCTATCTTTATAGATCCTTATCCCCAAAATATAAGTTGTTTCTCTAAGGTCTTTCATAGCGAAGTTCTTAGCTAACCAAATTTTTTACTGATTGCAAGGCTGAGACATCATTTCCTATTAGCAATATATCATCTACATACATTACAAGGATCATGATTGCACTCCTTGATTGTCTCATCAAATCAGATATTCCAACTCTTAGATGTTTGTTTCAATCTATAAATAAATTTCTGAAGCTTACATACCTTTTCTCCCTTTATAGATATGAAACCATCAGTTTGTGTCATATACACATCCTTAGTTAGGTTTTCATTAAGAAAAGTATTTTTCACATCCATTTGCCATATCTCATAATCATAATGAGCGCTAACGACTAGGATTATCCTAATGGATTTAAACATAGCTACTGGGCTAAGCATTTCGTCATAGTAAACACCTTGCCTTTGATGATAAACTTTAGCTATAAGCCTAGCTTTATGGGTAACTACATTACCCTCCATATCAATTTTCTTATTGAAAACCCATTTGCACCCTATGGGTTTTATCTCTTCGAGTAAGACAACCAAATTCCACTCATGGTTTTCATACATGGAATCCATTTCGGATTTCATAGCTTGAAGCCATTTTCCAGAATATGATCTCTTCAGAACCTCTTCATAGATAATAGGCTCAATATCTTTTAGGAGCCATACGTCATTAAGTTCACTTATTAGAAATCTGTATCTCTCGGGAACATGACGTATCCTACTTGACCTTTAAACTTCTTACGTGCTAGAAGGTTAAACTATTATTTCATCTTTGTGAACAATAGTTTTGGGTCCAGGTAGTTAATTTAAGTCTGTTTAGATATCTTGAACTTCAACAAGTTCAATTTTTCTCCCATTTTCTTCTCTTAGAATAAACTCTTTCTCTAAAAAGACAACATATTTTGAAACAAACACCTTTTGTTCCTAAATATGTTAGAATTGATATCCTATAGTTTCTTTAGGATATCCTACAAACAAACACTTGTCATATTTAGCTTCAAGCTTATCTGACTGAATCCGTTTCACATAAGCAAGATAACCCCAAACTTCATATGAGAAAGATGGGGTTTATTGTTAGTCTATATCTCATATGGAGTAATATCATCTGACTTGGATGAGACTCTGTTTAATACATAAATAGAAGTTTTGAGTGCATACCCCCAAAGGATTTTGGTAAATTCACTAAACCCATCATATATCTCACCATGTCTAATAAGGTTCAGTTTCTACTCTCAGCCACACCATTATGTTACGGTGTGTAAGGTGGAGTCCACTGAGACACTATTCCCTTATCCTTGAGATAATCTAAAAACTCTTGGTTTAAGTATTCACCACCTGATCTGATCAAAGTGATTTAATACTTCTCCCAAGTTGTTTCTCAACTTCATTTCTGAATTCTTTGAACCTTTCAAAGGCTTCAGACTTGTATCTCATAAGATATACATGCCTATGTCTAGAATGATCATCGAAAAAGTTAATGAAGTATACGAAACCACCTTTGGTATGTATGAACATCAGTATGTATTAGGTATAAAAGTCCACTAGTTCATTCACCCTTTCACTTAAAGGGTAACTTAGTCATCTTGCCTAATAAGCAAGATTCACATATGTCATATGATTCATAATCAAATGACCCTAAACTACCACACTTGTGTAATTCAGACATACATCTCTCACTTATATGGCTAAGGCGACAATGCCATAAGTAAGACGATTTCACATTATCTCGTTTTATTCTTTTGTTATCATTAATATTTAAAACCAGATTAGACATATCCAATATGTATATACCATTACACAATATACCTAAAGCATATAACATTCCATTCAAATAAATTGGGAAACCATTGTTATTGTAATTTAAATGAAATCTAGCTTTGTTAAGACTAGAAACAGATATTACATTTTTAGTCAAAGCAGGTATATAAAAACAATTATGCAATTATGTACAAGCCCACTAGGGAGCATCAATACATATGTGCCTACAGCTAATGCAGCAACTCTTGTTTCATTGCCCACTCGCAAGTTTGACTCTCCCTTGTTGAGTTGTCTATTGTTCCTGAGGCACTTCATGTCAGTACAAATGTATGACCTACAACCAGTATCTAATACCTATATGAAACAGTATGAATATCAATAACATAAATACTTGAAGCAGATGGGGCATCAGATGCCTTCTTCTGCTTCAAGGACTCCAAATAAGCGTTGAAATTTCTCTTCCAATGGCCATCCTTGCCAAAATGGAAGCAACTTCCCTTTGAGGTAGTCTTCTTTGCTTTCTTGACATTTCCTTTAGGCCCTGCAGACTTCTTCTTCTTTTGGCTCTTTTTCTTCGAACCAGAAGAGTCCACCAGCATCACAACCTTGTCCTTACGGATAGATAGCTCAGCTGCCTTAAGCATGTTGACCAGCTCAGGAATTATGCTGGATATGTTTTCATCCAATAAATAAGCGCAAATTGTGAGTAACTATCAGTTAAACCCTTCATAATTAAGTTAAATTCATGATCCACAAGATAACCCAAAGAGGCCAACCGCTCGATGTAGCTATTCATCTTCAATGCGTACTGCACTGGAGATGACCCCTCAATCATTTTAGAGTGAAAGAGCAATCGTGAAGTCTCAAACCGTTCAGACCTTGCTTTCTCATCAAAGAGTTCGCTAAGATGATAGACTATGGTATGAGCATCCATAGCTTCATGCTACTTTGGCAGCTTTGGTGACATAGCGGCCAGCATAATATAACTAGCCATCTCGCTATCATCGAGATGCTTCCTATATGCCCTCCGATCATCAGCAGAAGCATTAGCAGTAGGGGGATCGGGAAGTGTTTCTTCCAAGACATAACCAAGCTTCTCAGACTTGAGAACTATTTTCAAGTTCCTGAGCCAGTCAAGGAAGTTTGGTCTAGCCAACTTGTTAGCTTCCATCAATGATCTTAGATTCACACTAATACCCATGGTGTCGACTCAGGCAATGGGAACCTATTATCAAATAGAGAAAAAGTAGAATGTACTTAAATACATGTTTATAAGGACTTTAATAACATGCATTATGGCTCCCACTATTTACACAAATCCATAACCCTTAATATAAATCTAAGAGAACTCGTAGAGAAATTCTTCTAGTGGGTCGATATCTAATATCCCTAAGAATGACCTTGGGTTTAGCTAATAAACCACCTTAGTTCAACAGGTAGGTATCGATCATACCAATTGCATCTCCAATGTAACTATCAAATCTAGTGCTATCAACTATTGACGTGTGCACACTCATTGGGCTATTAACCCTTGACATGTGTACATCTAATATACACTACCCAACTTTGCCCCTGTCCACATTGATCTTGGGTTTTCCCAACAAACCAATGTTTCTAGTTAAAACTGACCCATTAATTTAGAAATCCTATTTCCATAGTTCGAACATATCTATGTAAAGTAGGCTTGGGTTTGTTCAACAATCTTAACTTTAAAAGGACTCTAGTTCTTGCCAGCCATATTAAAGAAAGGTGTTAGTTTTAATATTCTAAATGAGGGGTTTGACTAAGGTCTCATCTAAGTTAGATGGTCTTATACATATAACTCATATGTATATATCTTGAATCACCATTCAAGACCATTTTACTCATCCTTTTGGATCTCTTATATGTGTGACCCATTAGGTTCCCTGTTATGTTGGCCACTTGAATTAACACTTAATTCAAGTAAATCAAGAGCGGTATCTAGCAACACGTCATGACACCTAATTAACCAGAAAGTTAGTGGTTTGGCTACAAAACCTTCTATATGTAATGTTGCCATGCAATTTTTCCTTTCACCATCTATACCCTACTTGGTTTAGTGTATGGTCAAAGTGTTAACTCCCACTAGGCGTCACATCTAGTCCAAGTGATATTAGATCTTGTCCTGAGGATCTCATTACTCTATGTATCATTGAAGACTCTCATCATGACACAAGTCTGCTCTGGTCAGAGACTCTCAAGTATGACCTTGACAAGAGACTGTGGGTATCATCTCCTTCTATTAAGAGTGGTGAATCCTTTATTGGCTACTCAATTACCTCTGAATACCTCAAGATGTACCCAATCACCACCCTATGAGTAACCCCTGAAAGGCACTGATGAATGGAGTCAAAACACAGGATCAGTATCTGAGATATCCTTAAGCACCTCAAGACAAAGGATACTTACACCGTTGCTATGATGAGACTATCATTGATGCTAGAATAGAATATACATATGATTGTCTCATAGTAGGTCAATCCAATGTACTTACTACCCTTAGTAAGCATCCACATGTTAACTCTAAACAACTTATGTCTACAGCTTATGAGATCTACTGCTTGATCTAATCAAAGAGTATAACATGCACTAGTCCATCTGGATTAATGATATCCCATCTCATTAATCCTATAACTAAGGAAAGTTTAGATACTAACATAATTACACATGATAGGAATCTCGTTCTCATGATCTCAACATGATTTCCTCCATGTTATGTTTTGTATCAAGGACTTTATTAAATCAATTTAAGATCTACATCAAATCCATAAACGTATGAACATCGAAATAATGAAAAATGCCTTTATTAATCATAAAGTGTTTTGTACAATAAGTGCTAAAGATGATTGCCTTTTAAGCACTTCTCTAACAAAGACGTCAAGTTTTAAGGGATTTTTCAGATCTTTTCGATTCCCAAAAAATCCTAGGATTACTCATAATACAAAAGTTATTTAAAGAATAAGAAAAAGGAGTAGAGGGAGCTATTGCATCAGCCACCACTAAGAAACCCTAGAGAGAGTTCATAGAGAGATTGAGAAAAAGAAGAAGGAAGAGAGACGTAGAGAAGAAGTCAACGCGAAGTACTTCCTGGAATAGGAGGTTTCTTGTTGTTGCTGCCTCCATCATCTGCTAAGAACTTGTTTTTGGTGTATTTTCAATTTTATTAATGTATAAAATTTGAATAACCTTTAATGATAGGATTGTATGAATGTTGATGATGTCTAAGCTCACCTTCGGGTTATTTTTATCTTTGATTTAATTAAAATCTGATTGTTTGTGTTATTTTTTATTGTGATTGATTTATGAGATTGCATAATTTAGTAATAGATTGAGAGGGTGAATTGAATGAAAACTAATTAAATTGGGCTAACGAGATTTAGGTGATTTAATAAGAATGAGAAATCAATCAAATCGGTAATTGTGTAAAGAGAGATCTCACATAGGTTCCTGGTAGTCTATTGGAAAACTTCATATCTAATTAGGGTTTGGATAGGTTGTTAATTGAGAGATTGAAATTTTCCATAATCTGATTAGGGTTTATAATTTAGAGTCAATGGTTACAACTTAAAAGAGAGTAATCAACCCTAGGATCGTCTAGGATCAATGATTCAATAATTCATAATCAATTAGGTTAGTGGTAAGGATAAGTAAAAATTCCCCTTTCTCTCAATTGGTAGCTCTTTAGGTCGATTCTTTAATGTGTGCATTACAATTGCTAATTTGTTAATATTTCTTTATTGATTCTTGAATTGAACTATTTGATTGAATTGCATTTCTATTTTAGTTGTTACACTTTGGGCTTATATTTTAGGATTAGATTAACCCTCCTTATAAGATCGACACCTTAAATACTACGTAAATGACCTATATGCTTGTGGACTATCGAGGTTAAATATTAAAACTTACACATATCAAAAAATCGCGATCAAGGTTTTGGCACCATATTCAGGGAGGTTATTAGTTTAGTTCTATAGTTTAAGGTGCTTATTTAGTTTTAAATTTTTGATTTCATTCTTTCTTTTTTACTCCTGAAATCGTGCTCTTGCATGAACACAAGAGTCACGAGAGGTTTGAGTCGCATAGCCGAATCCTTAAGTTTAAACATCACTCAACTAGAATGGACCATCACGAAAGCTCGGCGTGAAGAAGAAGAAGAAATCATAAAATCAACATGGCTAAGGAATTTTAGCAAAATTTGAACCACGGAGTAAAACAAGGATGTCAATAACGGACCCTTATAGACTTTATAAGACTATGGTTCAATGCAGCTAACCAAGGAGTAGCTAGGTCACCTGTACAAGCAGCATCATTTGAAATCAAACCAACCCTCCTAAACATGCTTCAATAGAATGTGCAGTTTTATGGACTAACGAGCGAAGATCCCAACACACATATAATGAATTTTCTTGAAATCTGTGATACCTTTCGGCCATCAAAGGTCAGAATGTAACAGCCTGAACCATCCTGCTCACAAATATTGTCTGATTTGGGCCTTGGCCTAGCCAAGTTCTCACAATTTTGCTCTTCCTGCACACTCGCTCGGGAAAATGCATCTTTGAGGGAGAGGTATCCATACCCTTATAAGGCTTACTTCGTTCCCCTCTCTAATTGATATAGGAATCTAACATTCCTCCCCACTTGGAGGCCCAGCATCTTCACTGGCACACAGGCCTGGATCTACCCCCTTGGATGTCCAGCATCCATACTAGCTCACAGGCCTGGATGTACTAGCTTTGATACCATTGTAATAGCCCTAGACCACTCACTCATAGATATTGTCCCCTTTGGGCCTTGGCCCTTAAGCCCTTACGATTTTGTTCTTCCTGCACACTCACTGGGGAAAATACATCTGTAAGGGAGAGGTATCTATACCTTTATAAGGCATACTTTATTCCCCTCTCTAACCGATATGGGATCTCATATTCCACTCCCTTAGAGGCCTAGCTTCCTCGCTAGCCCACAGGCCTAGATCCACCCACCTTAGAGGCCCAGTGTCCTTACTGGCATACAAGCCTGGATCTAACCCCCTTGGAGGTTTAACGTCCTTGTTGGCATACCGATCCGAGTATTGGCTCTAATACCATTTGTAATATCCCGGACCATCTGCTCACAGATATTGTTCGTTTTAGGCCTTAGCCCAGCCATGCCCTCATGGTTTTGCTCTTCCCACACACTCGCTCGGGAAAATGCATCTATGAGGGAGAGGTTTCCATAGCCTCTAAGGCCTACTTCGTTCTCCTCTCTAATCGATATAGGAATCTAACATTCTACCCCCTTGGAGGCCCAACGTCTTTACTAGCTCACAGGCCTAGATCCACCCTCTTAGAGGCCCAGCATCCTTGCTGGCACACAGGCCTAAATCCACCCTCCTTGGAGGCCCAGCATCCTTGTTGGCACATCTGCCCGAGTACTGGCTCTGATAGCATTGTAATAGCCCTAGACCACCCGTCCACATATATTGCCCGCTTTAGGCCTTGAAAGTCCTCACGGTTTTGCGTTTCCAGCACACTCACTAATGAAAACACATTTGCTTTTTTAGCCAACTCACAAGCTAGTATCATTAAGAGGCGTCCTTCATCAATAGCACTGAAAATTGCATGCATTGCTTGTAAGTTTCTAAATGCCTTCTCCTTTTAAACTCTTATCGATTCAGATGGATCTTTTATAACTATCTCTACCTTATCGTTATTAATCATTGGATGCGTCCAGCCTTATTATACTGAGTTCCATGCTCTTATTCCCTGTGCCTGAATAAAGACCCACATTCGTGATTTCTATGCAAGATAATTGGAATCTTCTAACAGTGGTGGCCTGATAATTGATGCTCCTTCTCTTATTGCCATAATTGTGAAACCCAGATCTATACCAACTTGATATACCAAATTTTGATTCGATGACTCTGCTCAAATACCAATTGAAAAATTGTACGGGTAGTAGTTTCGCAAACTTTCTAATTTTATCGTAGTCGTCTCTAGCAGAAACAAAAACAAAAACAATCAAAAGTGAAATAACAAATAACACCAAAAATTTGGTACTGTAGTTCGGCACTCCTTGCCTACATTTGCGGAGCCCTCACCCAGCTTAATACTTTCACTGAAGTATAATAGATTTACCCAAAGCTTTACTAAGCCGACACCACTCAACCCTTGACACTATTTCTCAACCTCACTTTCTGTGAAAGATTTTCACACCTGATAATACGAATAACTCGTGTTAACATC
Organism: Erythroxylum domingense; assembly: GCA_025594535.1. Taxonomy (NCBI): domain Eukaryota; kingdom Viridiplantae; phylum Streptophyta; class Magnoliopsida; order Malpighiales; family Erythroxylaceae; genus Erythroxylum; species Erythroxylum domingense. The sequence continues at coordinate 10,065,869 of JANQBM010000007.1, forward strand.
GACAGAGGATTTTTCTAAACAACTTTTAATATAAGATAATTAAACAAATAAATTAAGTGATCAATCAATTAAGAACAGAACAATAATACACTTAAGATAAAAGAGCAAAACAACTTCTCGAAAAGTCTAGCTCCACTGAAATAAATCTTAAAGTCGTTGTAGTAAAATATGGATTGATTTTTGCAAAATCCAACATCAACTTACAATAAATTGCAGCCCTCACGCAGATAGCCTTGGTTTACGCAAGAAACTCAATAGAAACCCAGCTCACACAAACTTTTACGATAGTAAACAAAAACCATAGACCAAAGAGAAAAACAAACCAACTGCACCACCAATCAACACACCACTCAAGACATATTAAATACTCCAAAATCAACCCTGCCGTATGTTGCACCAAGAAACACAATAAATGTTGGACCCCGTTTCTGAAGCCTAACATTCGGAGTCATAAAAACGTGGGCAAACTCATTTCTTCAAGTTCATGATAGATTTTGGGAAACCTAAAATCATATTTTCAATTTAACTTCTTCATAACATTTGTTTCCCATTGTCTTAAGTTTCTAATGACACCAAAATCATTCCATTTGGTTCAGAAATCTAAAAGTTATAGCCCGAACACTTTTAGACTATTGTTATACTGAAGTATTACACTATACTCAACTTCCATCCAGAAATTGAAAATTTTGAGACCGAATTAAAAATTAATTTCTTAATAATATTTGTGGCTCTGTGTCTTTAGATTATTTAGAGACAAGAATCATCGCAATTGGATCTCTACAAATTAAGATATCATCACAATACTGAAGCATATTCAGTAAAAATATCCAACTCATACTCTTCCAACCGATCCCCTCACTTTGATTCAATCAATATTTTTCAAATTAATCCCAAAGCTATAAATTTTTGTGGAGAAATAAGGAATGTGCTAGGAATCTAATGCTTCAAAAATCAGGTCATTTGGAGGTCGGACGACAAAGTTATGGTCAAAAAATTGAAATATGTTCAGGTTGGGGGAAGGGACCTGCGGTTCGCGTGCACGCCCACAATCTCTCTATCGCGACTTGTCGTGATCGCGAGTTTCCTCTTCTGTCATGATTCCGAGTTTCCTCTTCTCTCTTTCCTTCCTCCAACCTGTAAGGTCATTCAAAAACATGTTGAAGAGGATTTTTAGACCTACAACTTCTATGAAGACTTCAAAAACAAATTTTACCTCTATAAGGGTTAAAAGTTCAAACCAATGCAACTGTCCTGAAAGTCCATCCTATGCAGCATCACAAACTTCTAATAACCATAACTCTCAACTCCGATATCCAAATATTTCATACTATATAGCATTGAAAATTTAGAAAGATAATCTACAACTTCCAATAAGATAACTTTATCAAATTCTACCTATATCGATCAGTTTTTCCATTAAAGGCAAAACACAATCTCTACACCTATGGAAGACTTGAAATAAGAAACGTACAACTACAAGATGAATAAATACATACACATTGGAAACTTCTTCAATTCTTCATTCATTTCCAAATCAAAATGAAATTCATACATAGCATTAATTACAAATCAACATTACATCAAAGTCTTAACAAAAGATACAAAAATACATTGGATGCTTAATGTTCAATGTGTTTATAAAGCTATCCAAATGTTTAGCCACTAACTTAGTACAAAAGCTAACTATCTTGGAATTTGTACAAATGCCTTGGAAGGATTCACTGATCTTCTCAATCTGCACTTGAGGAGTGGGAAAAATATTGGGTTGAGCTACACAACTCAGTGGCTAATATATTTATAGCCATTGGCAATGAGCCATACAATCAAACATACATGCATCTAATCATATAAGCATACTCATCTTATCTTGACTCAACAATGTAAGTTCAACATTCATAACTCATAACTCAATACATCATCACAAGAAACATATTGGATGTGATTTAACATCAAAGCATAATACTCAATTTCATCAAAACTTAACACATCAAAATGCAAATGCACAAACAAATGGCTCGAGGGTTCCATGGAACAAAACAGAGAAATCGAAGTTTACTCCGTGAACAAAACGAGTCCACTTTTTGGATCTCGTATACCACAAGTCGACAGTCGAGAGAAGGCTTTATGTCGATGTGCACGTGACTACGAAACGATTCCTCTCTTGCCCAAACACAATAAAATCTCATGCTTAATTCAACCAATCACAAGTTCATATTCTCATGCTTTTTCTTCTTTCCATTTAATCAAAATGCCATGATACAATTCCAAGGCATAGCATAATTATACTCAATTTTCAATTTTTATCATATGTCATACATCATTATGCAATTTCCATATCACAATATTTCAAAGCAAATCATTGTAATACACAACATATATACAAGGAAATTTGCTCATTACACAATAACTATAAATAAATTACCCACCTTATAACTCTTGAAAATCAAAACTCAATTTGGCCCTTCCCTTTGTTCTTGGGTAGGATTTTCTTGATTTCCTAAAACAAACCAACTTCCCATTAAATTCCAATTCAATAAAACCCTTAAAACTTTCATAATCACAATAATTGAAATCCTCACAATTCAAGCTCAAAACTAACCTACCCATAGTCTATCTAGGTTAGAAAACCCAAAACCTAGCTTAGGAACCTATAAATCAAATGGGTCTCCCAATCATCTTCTTTCATCACAACCCATTCTCTACTTCTTTCTCTAACTAAGCAAGAAAGAAAGATAAACTTACCTTAAACAAGATTGATTCCTTCTCTTTCCACATTTTCTTCTTCTTCCCTAGCTTATCTCATGACTTTCTTCTCTTCTTTCTTTCTTCTTCTCACGATTTCTTCTTTTCTTCTTTCTAATGGACGACTTCTCTCCTTCTTCTCTCTTATTTTCGTTTTTTTTCACTCTTCTCTCCCTTATTCACGTTTTTCTCCTTCTATTATGCAAGACAACACTTTGTTCTTCCAATTTTACCTTTAATGAATGTAAAAAGTCATCTTTGCCCTTCCTTTTATGCTTTATGACTCTTAAAGTCCAATAAATAATTCTATTATGGCCTCATAATTCATTCTAAGGCAAAAATTCAAATTCCATGCTTATTCCATAAACTGTCATGCTTAATTCAATGAAAAAAAATTTTCCGGGGCTAACATTTCTCCCCCTCTTAAAAGAATTTCTCCCCCTCTAAAAAGAATTTCATCCTCGAAATTTCATCATTGAAGAGATGTGAATACTTCTCCTTCATCGCTTCCAAAGGCTCCCATGTTGCCTCCTCTGTCGAATGGTTCCTCCAAAAGACTTTAACCAGCTTAACAATCTTGTTTCTCAAAACCTTTTCCTTCGAATCTAGGATCTTTTGTAACACCCCCTCACCGTAGGGTATGCACCGGGATGCCCGTAGGTCATTCCGATACATATCCCACGATAAGAGAGCGCTACGTGCGATCACTACAGTACTCCACATGGCATCATATCAATTTGAATAATTAAAGCAATAATTGTAAATCACAAGATTTTTAAAACCAAACTCT
>JANQBM010000007.1:10097871-10109605 GCA_025594535.1 Erythroxylum domingense
TTACAAATAATTTTTGTTGAGGGCTTGTGTTTCCAGGTACTCGTTGATCATATATTGTCTAACCCATCATACCTAAAGGCGTTCAAAGTTCAAACTATAGAAGGAAGGAAGGAAGAAGCCAAGTTCTAATTCTATAATATCATTATTTTTCCTATGTTGATTACAATGCATGCTTGTCTTGGACAAAAACATGTGAAACCTAAAACAAATAATTTTACGAAAGGAGAAGTATACTTTACCTTGTTTATTGATCAAGATTTAGTGATTTACACATGTTATTGTTGCATTTGGCAACGAATTAGAAAATAATTTGAAATCTCAATGGCATTTTACCTTCTTCCTTTGATCTCTTAGTGCACAAAGCGATTCTCCATTCTTGATATAATATTTATTAGTATCTTCTCTTTTTGAGAAATTAAAATGAATTGTATTAACTAACATCATAATAAAGGTATAAAAGAGGACACTACAATAGAAACTCTATTTGACTACGAAAAAATTGTCACTAAAAGTTTTAAAATCGTTGTTAATAATAATTAGGGAAGATTTATATTTATCACCAAATCTTGTAGATGAAAACTAGAGGTGATGTTTTTTTCTAATTGTCTCTAATAGTTTTTTCCTTCACTTTATTTTCGTAGTGAAAATTATTAGTGATATTTTAAGAAATTGTCACCAATATCTTTTGGCTACGTTTAGTTTTCATAGCTAAAAATTATTAGGTACGTTTTCAGAAACGTAGTCAAAAGTTTTTAGCTAAATAATTTTAGCTACATTTCTAAAAACATAGTCAAAGGTTTTTAGCTACATGTCTAAAAATGTAGTCAAAATGTTTTACCTACATTTTTAAAAACATAGCCAAAAAATGTAGTCAAATTTTTAATATACAATTTAACGAAATAATAAAACAGAGACCAATTTATAAAATATAAATGCTGAGATTATAAAAAAAAGTACAATGTAACTAGGACAACTAACTATGTTTGTCTATATCAATGAGAGCAACTTCATACCTCAGCCATCATATATGAAAGATAAGTCATAAGAATCATGAAAGCAACTTTAAAATCGATAGAGTGCCACTAAATGTGCCATCAATTGGGAGGTTTTACACAAGAAGCTGTGCATATGTTGCTAAAGATCAATGAGATTGTCATAGAAAGAATCTGCAAACATCTACAGAGGAAGCAACGAGAGTTGTGATATGAAAGAGGGAAGATGACAACAGATAGGGGTGATTATTTTGCTTTCAATATGTGGTAACTAACATTAAAACTAGACGTTCACTAGGAACCCCACCAAGGCCTTTCATAATCTTCCCATCATCTAACGTAGAGAACATAGTAGAACCAATAGTAGAGCATAATAACTTGAAGGTTCATTTGAATATAATATCAACTCCATCCACATATATAGGCCCAAAAAAATATCACACCAAAAAATGAACTTAAGGTAATAAATTCTTTGATGTAATAGGAAACTACTACAACAATCTAGTAAAGCTAGAATTTAAATTAGGAGAACATGGATGGGGCTTAACATGAACTTATTTTATCTTTTAAAACTAAAATAACATAATTTTTCATGGGAGGGAATATGATTCCTTGTCCAACAAAATGATAAAGAAAATACACGCAAGAAGGGGATGAATTATGTGTAATTTTTTTTTCTCAAGTTATTTCAATTCGTATAATAAATAGATCCTAGCTAACGACTAAAAATAGTAGGAGCCTGTTAGATGATAATGCCTTTTAAATGACTGAAGCCTGTTAGGTGATAGGAGTCTTTTGTGAGATAAGACCCTGCTTAAATAAAAGGAGCCTACTAAATGATAAATCCTGTTAAAACAATTTAAAAATAGAAGGTGCCTATTAAAACTGAAAGGAATCTCTTGCCAGTTGAAAATAGAAGGAGCCTCTTATAAAAGTGAAGGGGTCTCTTGTTAAAAAGAACACACACACAATACAAGGCAGAAATTTAAAAGTTAAAGAAAGAGAGAAGAAGGACGTAGTCAAGTTTCGGCTTACAACCCAAGCTTCCCCAAATATCCAACTTAAGTATTTCACTATAAGAATCTGAGTATTAAATTTGATGAGCCTCTCTAAGTTCACAAGTACATATTTTTCAAAGTTCTCCATCCTTCCACACTCGAAGTATATAACAAAGCTTCTAAAAGCTCACAGAAAAATAAAATGTAAAATCAAAAGTAAGTTCTCAAATAACAATTTCTCTCATAATATAATGATTTCACTTTCTAAGGCACAATAAGAATGATATGACTCTCAAGAATATAGATGCTACTCAAATGTTTCGAAAGTCTGTGTATGCTTGTTGCTTCACAAGTGTTGTTGCTCTTCTTTAAATGGTCATTTTCTTCAACTGGCCATTGCTTCGTTTTAATTCTGAGTTGACTTTGGATTTTCAATATCATCTATGCTAGAACAAAAACTTTCGAAGCTAATTGCTCACAAAGGTAAGATCCTCCCAGACGTTAATAAGGAAGTTTGCTAAGAAGGTTCCTTAAGAAAGGAAGTAATTTTTCCATGATTTTATTTCCTTTAAAAAATACCGCTATCTATATAAGGAAAAAAATCTAATTTCAATATTCGAAACATTATATAATTATCATCAAAATCATTAAATATAAATCTTAAGTTAAAAAATATCCCCCTTTTTGATGATAACAAGTAATAATAGATATATTTTTCAAAATTCAAAGAGATAATAGATGATTTTGAAAGATACCTATGACTTATATATGTTCAGACATAGTTATAAGGAGCCTATCTCTTAAGAAAGGAACCTATATCACAGATTTTCATAAGTTAAATAGTAGAATCAATCACATGTATAATCGAGGCAGCATTGAGAAATATATCATCATATATGAAGAAATATGCAATAAATATATCAACATAAACTCTCACTATTTGTCATTATCAAAAAATAAAGGATAGGGAGGAAGTAAAATAAAATAGAATGAAATATAATGAAAAAAAATCAATTAACATAGCCAGTGAAGAGTTTTCTTAAGGAGAACTTGTAAATCCAGGAATTAGTTTTGGAGGCTATCAATTTGTTCGTGCAATTGATCCTGATTAGAGCGAATGTCCCTCAGTTTTTGCAACATTAGGTCAATTATGCTTTAGAGTGGAATAGAGGTTGACTTTTTTGGGGTTGGATTCAAGATACCTATAACTCTTTTTGACTTCTTTTCAATCATATATTGTCCTTCATCTTGTAACCAAATTGGTAAGGAATGGAAGAATGAAACTTTGCTGGTTCATACCAATTCAGGCTATTAAACGACACTCTAAAATATGAAAAAATCTTAATCAATAGCATTCTATAAGATAGACCACCAGTTGTGTTCTTGTGACTTCCTTTGTCTACCGTAAACTTCAGGATCATTGTTAGGAGATTCATCTTATTACTCTTTAAAAAATTGTAAACTGCATACGTGTCTAGGAGACGACATCTCTCTACTGAACTACCCCTTGGAAAAATAGAGGTAGTCGAAATGGATGCAAGGCATCTTGGCAGAAGGTCCAAGTGTCTGCACCAAAGTCTCCCTTCATGGGCTTTTTTAGTATTCATACAAATGAAGTTCACTATTTCTCCCAGATCAATTTCAGCAATGTCCCACTTATGACAAGGAAGGTCTATTCTACCTTCAGGAATTACGGTGAGAACGTTTTGTAAGATTTCCTTTATAACCAGAACCTCGCAATCGCATACCCAAAAGATGACTACCATCTTCTTATCAATTTCTTCCTTTCTCATGTGTGTGTAAAAACATTTGACCAGTTTATCACACACAGTTTCGTCCAAGCTTAAGAAATTCTCCCAACCAACAACAACAAAATAGAGAGTGATGGGAATACCTATATTATCGAATAAATGGAGAGGCAAGATACGTCCAGCTACCAACTTTCTCTTTTTGTAGCACATCTTGTATCTTGCTTCAGCCTCCATTGACTATAATAACTTCACTGGTGCTTAAACCTCTCCCTTATGTTACCGGCCGGTATCGTAATTCTTTGATTTTTTTCTTTTGGCCTTAGAGATTTCTTTGAATAAAGCCACTTCGAGGGATAGCTTATTCCTTGTAATGACATCCTCAATATTTTCTTCAGCCAAAGGCTCTTTGCTTTTTCTTATTTCTTCCTTTTTCTTTTCATTAATTCTTCTGTCTTAGCAGTTTCTTTTTGTAGGGCTTGTTTTGTAACATTTCCTCTTATCCGTGGTCTTCTTTCAAACCAAGAAGGTTATTCATATGAACCATCATCATTTATTGCCCAGTGCACTTCAGGAACTTTCTTCTCTTTATGACAAAGTTTAGGATTTGCGGAAGTTTTTAGAGTAGGAATAAGTAGGGAGAGAATAGGCATATGGAATATCACTTTTTTCAATAACTCCCCCATACTAAATGCTCTTCTTCTTCTTCACTTTGTTCTTTTTACTCTTCTCCCTTTTCTTTTCCTTCTTCTTCTTCTTCTTCTCCTTCTTCTGAGTTAGAATCATATTGTTTTTTGATTGTTTCTTCTTTGTCATCTGAAGAGGAATCAGGATAATCTAAAGACAACATAGCAACAATCTTCCTTTTCCTATCTTTTAGAGTCTCCTGATTAGGTATTTCTAAAGTTTGGAGCTTCGAGGAGATAGAAATAGGTTAGGTACTAGTGTCCAAAGAACCTGCCGTGGGAGACAAAGATGAGGAATCACAAGCAAAGGTTTTTTCATGACGAGTTGTTTCGCCATGGCTAGAAGTTGAAGCCAAAAATTTCTTCTGTCCTTTTGATTTTGTTCTTGCCATTGTAAATGAGCTTGGTGAAGTTTAAGAGAAAAGAAAAGAGGCAATAAAAATGTAGAGAGTTAGGGTATAGAGAGAATAAGTGGCATAGATGAGAATGACAAAGATGAGAGAAGTTTGCTTAGGGTATACTAAGTGATTCTTGAGTGTTGAACTCCTGAGAGGATGAGTAGATGTACAGGCCAGAGGAGGAAGCATAATCGATTAGGTATCTTCTGATAGACGAATACGTAGAGTTGTCAAACTACACGCACATTTATGAAAACGTTGAAACAATGCCATGAATGACTCCCTATTTTTAAGACACTTGTCATTTAGAATGTCAACCTAAGAGAAGCCTTCTAAAAAAAAAGAGGATCCTTCTAATCTAGAAGAAGCCTACTAACTTAAGAGGAGACGTCTAATCTAGGAGGTTCCTTTTAAATTCTAAGGAGCCTACTAAACTAAGAGAGAGTTTCTAAGGAATCGGAATAGAAGGAGCTTGCTGAACGAAATGCAAAGATAAGTAGTAGAGAATGTTCATGTAAAACTAATAACAAATAGTTTGCATATACTAAGCTCTTTTCTTAACATGCAAAATCTATCTTCAAAGAGTGGCTTAGTGAAAATGTAAGCGACTTGATTCTCAGTATTAACATGCAAAAGATCAACAGTTCCTTTCAAAATATGATCTCTAAGAAAACAATATTTGATTTCTATATGCTTAGTCTTAAAATGATGCATAGGATTTTTAGAAAGATTTGTAGCACTAGCATTATCACATAATATAGGAATATGAGAAAAGTTTAGAGAAAAATCTTGTAGTGGATTCTTCATCCATGAGATTTGAGTACAGCAGCTGGTAGCTTCTATGTATTTTGCTTCAGTCATCAAAAGTGTTGTGTAATTTTGTTTCTTGCAGGCTAACATACTAGATATCCTCTAAGAAATTGACAATGACCACTAGTACTTTTTTGATCGACTTTATCACCTACATAATTTGCCTCAACAAATGAATCAGTTTTTGGATACCATAATCCATAAACCATAGTGGAGATATCGAAAGATTCTTTTAATTGCTTGAAGGTGGATTTCTTTTGGATTTGATTGAAAGCATGCGTAAAGAGACACACTAGACATAATGTCTGGTCTTGAGCTTGTAAGGTATAGTGGTGATCCAATCATTACTCTATACTTTGTCTCATCCATAGCTTTGCCTTCTTCGTCTTTATCAAGTTTAGTTTCAGTGTATACGGGAGTGCCCATCGGTTTGGCATTTTCAAAATGATATTTCTTGATGAGTTCCATTGTTTATTTGTCTTGGCTAATGAAGATTTCTTTTGTCTATTTGTTTGATTTGTAATATGATAACAATGATAATTCTCCCATCATGTTCATTTCAAACTCCCCATATATTAATGCTAAAAATTCTTCACAGAAGGATGGATTAGTAGTACCAAATATTATGTCATCAACATATATTTACATTATGTGTAAATCATTCTCCATTCTTTTAATAAATAAGGTTTTATCAACATTTCCTCTTTAAAAGTTATTCTCAAGCAGAAATTTAGTTAACCTCTCATACCATGCTCGAGGAGCCTGCTTTAAACTATACAGAGCTTTGGTTAACTTCATCATGTATTCTAGATGGTTTTCATCTTCTAAACCTGGGGTTGCTTAACAAATACTTTTTCGTTAATGTAACCATTTAAGAATGCACTTTTAACATCCATTTGGAATAACATGAAGTTTTTATAGCATGTAAAGGCAAGTAAAATTCTAATCGATTCCAATCTAGAAGCAGGTGCATAAGTTTCATGAAAATCAATACCTTCTTGTTATTTGTAACCTTGAGCTACAAAACGAGTTTTGTTTCTTACCACCTTACCATTTTCGTCAAGTTTGTTTCGAAATACCTATCAATTCTTAATGATTGACTTGTTTTAAGGACAAGGTATTAGATTCCAGACTTTATTTTTGTCAAATTGATTCAGCTCGTCTTTTATGGTTGAAACCCATTTTTTGTCAGTAAGGACTTCTTCAATAGTGTTTGGTTCTATTTGTGAGATGAGGGCAACAAAGTTGTTCTTGAGTAATGATCTTGTTCTTATAATTTCAGAAGTATCTCCCAGAATATATTAATGTGTATCAAGACCTCTTCATTCTCTAAGTGTTTTTCATTACATAGGCTCCTACTAAGTTGAAGGAGCCTGGCCTGTTCTATCTTCAGAGGGGCCTTCTTGATTTTTTAATTTTGAAGATATTATAGGTGTAGTTTGATTCTCTGATGTATTTTTAGGTACCAATGGATGCTCTTCATCATACAAGTCAGTTATTGTTGTCAAAGGTAGTGCTTCATCAGATACCACATATATGGAGTCTTCTATCTTTGTTGTTCTTCTATTATATACTTTAAATCCTTTTCTAGCAGTACTATAGCCCAAAAATATAACTTTGTCTAATCTCGCATCAAACTTTCCAAGATTGTCTTTTCCATTTTTTAGAACGAAACATTTACAACCAAATGCTCAAAAGTAAGTAACATTTGGTTTTCTTTTTTTCCACAGCTCATAGGGAGTCTTTTTCAGAATAAGTCTTATGAAATACCTGTTTAGTTCATAACAAGCTGTTGACATTGCTTCTGCCTAGTAACCATGAGGTAGGCCACTTTCGCATAGCATTATTCTGGCCATATCTACGAGAGTCCTATTCTTTCTCTCAATAACTCCATTTTGTTGCGGAGTCCTTGGGCATAAGATGTTGTGAGTTATATCATTTTCGTTGCAGAAGTCTTCAAATTTTTTATTATCAAATTCTCCTCCATGATCGCTTTAAATTGATGTAATGCAATAACCTTTTTTAGTCTGAACTTTCCTACAAAACTTCTCAAAGACTTCAAAAGTATCATCTTTATTTAATAGAAGATAAACCTATGTAAATATAGAAAAATCATCTACTATAACAAAATTGTAATGTTTGCCATCAAAACTTTAAGTCTTAGTAGGACCAAATAAATCCATGTGCATAAGTTTAAGTGGCTGGTTAGTAGTCATAATATTTTTAGGAGGGAAGCTGCTTCTGATTTGTTTCCCTTTTAAACTAGCTTCACAAACCTGATTGCTCTCAAATTTCAAATTTGACAATCCTCTTACTAACTCATTTTTAGACAATTTTGATAAAATGCTCATGCTAGCATGCCCAAATCTTCTGTGCCAGATAAGTGAATCCTTTTCTCTTGAGACAAAACACTTGTCACTTTGAGAAGATATATCTTCCAATTAAGCACAGTATATGTTTTGATTTTTAGGACCAACAAAACACAATATTATTATTAAGATTGTCAATTATTTCACAATGTGATGCATAGAAAGTAACTCTGTAACCTTTATCATATAATTGACCTATGCTAAGCAAGTTATATTTCAATCTACCAACAAAAAGAACATTATTAATAGAAGAAGAGTTAGAATAATCAATTTTACCAATTCCAACGACCTTTGTCTTGTTTTTATCAGCAAAGACATCGTTATCCTCTTCTTTCCTTTCAATATAGTTGAAATACGATATTTCACCTGTCATGTGTCTCGAACAGCTGCTATCAACTATCTATTAATTTTCCTTTGTCTCCGTATTAAAGCATATCTATAGAGTGTATTATCTCATCTTAGGTATCTAAATCGTTCTGTGTCCTTTCACGTTAGTAGTTTGACGTTTCGATCTCCAAACATACATTTGAGATGGTTTTTCATTTTCTAAAAGTAAAAAGAGTGAATAATATATGACCATGTCTACCATATTAATCGCACAAAATAAATGAATGATAGTTGTTATGATTTTTTCCACTTACTAGGTTCCAGTTGTTTTGGCTATAGCTACTACTGGATTTAACAAAGAAGTTTTTGTATAACTTGATATTGTTATTTTCATTATATCCTACTATGACCTTATCAAAAACACATTCACCACTCCTAAGTAATGCATGAATATTGTTTATTTCATTAACAAAATTAGCAAGATCTTTTTCAAGAGAACAAATTTTCTTAACACATTTTTCTTTTCGGAGTTTTAAAGTAGTAACTTTCTTTTCTAATTGTTTTATCTTAGCAGAGTCATTTTCAAGTAATGAATTTTCTAACTGAATTATTTTTTGTTCCAAATATTCTTTTTCTGAAACTGTTTATTTATTATCATTTTCAAGAGAAGTGACTTTAGACAACAAATCTTTGTTTTAAGATTCTAGTAGTTTAATCTTATTAGTTAAAGATTCATTAATATTTTTTTGACTTCTCAACCTTTTTGAAATACTGCACTGTTAATTTTTTGTATTGATAATATAAGTCAAGATATGCATCTATCAATTTATCAATTTCAATATTAGAGTCAGAATAATATACCTTGTCATCTCCTGATTCAGCCATAAGGCAAAAGTTGCTAACTTCCTTGGGATCTTCTTCATCAAAATTATTAAAATCCTCATCTAACCAAGCTACAGTCATAGCATGCTTTTTAGGATTTCTATTTTTTTCTTGTCCTTTTGAAAAAGAGGACATTGTTGTTTAGTGTGTCTAGGCTTCTTGTAGTGATATTTGATTATTTTGTGTAATGTTATTGTCAATGCTTCATTTTTATAGGAATTTGTTGTTTCCAATTTTCTTATTTCATTCTCTTTTCTTCATTAGTTTTTTTCTATAAAAGAAGGCATATTTTCTGACCATGAAGTTAAATTCATCATCTCCATATATTTGCAACTTAGTATCACTTTCATCAACATTTGATGGATTTGATTCGTCAACTGCTTTTAGTGTCATTCCTCTTATATATAAGGATCCTTCATCTCGCCTAAGCTCGACTTCATGAATCATTAAGTTTCCTCTTAACTAGTCAAGTGAGGTTGTATTGAGATCTTTTTATGATTTCCAGAGATGTAACTTTAGATCTTCATTCCTTTGGTAATGATCTTTAGAATTTTTGTTACCAGCTCATCATTTGGATATATCTTGCCTAAATTTTTTAAGGTAGTGATGACGTTGTTGAAACATATAAAGAATTTATCTATTGTTTCTCCCTATCTTTACCTCATTCGTTCCTTCAAAAGTAACTTGAAGCTTGTCCCGTATTTCTTTCACTGTAGAATAGTAGGATATCTTTTAGTACTTTTTTGGAGATAGTGCACAGATCATATGATGTCTTGATTTGACATTTAACTATGCATTTCTTCTATCAGCATCAATCCATACTTCTATGCTGTCAGTAGTAGGAGGTGTAGCTCCATCTTTGATAGCTTGCCAAATTTCGATATCCATTGATTGAAGACAGATGGCGATTCTCTATTTCCAGTAAGAGTAGTTGTTTCTATTGAAATAAGGAGACTTTGTGATGGATTATCCTTCAAGGCTTCTTAAGTTGTTTGCCATGATCTATCACGTGCTGCAAAACACAATAATTGTGAAACCTTGCTCTGATTCCAAATGATAAAGCAAACACATGCAAGATTGGGGTGAATTGTGTATAAATTTTTTTTCGCAAGTTCTTTCAATTCTTATAATAAACATATCCTAGTTAACGAATAAAAATAGTAGGAGCCTGTTAGATGATAAAGCCTTTTAAACAACAGGAGCCTGTTAGGTGATAGGAGTATTTTGTGAGATAGGACCCTGCTTAAATGAAAGGAGCTTACTGAATCATAAATCTTGTTAAAATAATTTAAAAATAGAAGGTGCCTGTTAAAACTGAAAGGAACTTTTTTCAAGTTGAAAACAGAAGGAGCCTCTTATAAAAGTGAAGGAGCCTCTTGCTAAAAAGAACACACACACACACAATATAATGTAGAAATTTAAAAGTTAAAGAGAGAGAGAAGAAGGACATAGTCGATTTATATTGATTCGGCTTATAACTTAAGCCTACATCCTGTCCCTAAGTATCCAACTTGAGTATTTCACTATAAGAATCCGAGTATTAAATTTGATGAGCCTCTCTAATGTCAAAAGTGCATATTTTTCTAGGTTCTCTAACGTTCCATACTCAAAGTATATAATAAGCTTGTAAAAGCTCACAGAAGAATAAAATATAAAATCAAAAGTAAGTTCTCAAATAATAATTTCTCTCTTGATATAGTGATTTCACTTTCTAAGGCACAATAAGAATGATATGACTCTCAAGAATATAGATGCTGCTCAAATGTTTCAAAAATTTGTGTATGCTCGTTGTTTCATAAGTGTTGTTTCTCTTCTTTATATAGTGAATTACTTCAACTAGTTGTTGCTTCATCTTAATTTTGAGTTAACTTTGGATTTTCAATATCATCTCTGTTGGAACAAAAATTTTCAGATCTAATTGTTTGAAAAGATAAGATCCTCGCAAATGTTAATAACGAAGTTTACTAAAAAGTTTCCTGCAAGAAAGGAAGTAATTTTCCTATGATTTTATTTCCTTTAAAAAATACTGTTATCTATATAAGGAAATAAATTAAATTTCAATTTTGAAACATTATATAGTTATCATCAAAATCGTTAAATATAAGCTTTGACCTAACACAAAAATCGCTATGTTGATCATACATTTTGTTGAGATCACATAAAGGTAGAAGGACAAGAAGTAATGTCTAATGAACATATTCAGGAATAAGGTGAGGGCCCTAAAGTATGTGATATGAATTTCAGTGAAAAGAGAAAAGTAAAAGGGAAAATCAAAATCACACCATTAGACAAGGACACAAAAGTTTTGTTCTTCGTCCTGTTTGCTTGCTGTCCTCACCTATTTTTATTCCGTCTTCAGAGGACAAGGACATAAATTTTTGTTCCTTCCAAAACAGTGGTACAAGAATTCTTGTCCTTCGGACAAGAAAAGAAAATGCCAAAAATAACCTTGTTAAATTAATGAATAATAATATTTTAGTCAAATATAATGTAATGTAATTAAGTAATAATAATAATTTAATTA
>JANQBM010000007.1:10109705-10120027 GCA_025594535.1 Erythroxylum domingense
GATGAAAGATGTTTACTTTTCTTCTCCTTTATGTTTCTTGTGGTGTCTTTCCCTATATGCTTCTTACTAGACTCTAGTTAGATAAGTAGACTACATATGCAACAACTTTTGCCTAACACTCCTTTAGCAATTTCTTGCTTTTGGGAATGCTTTGAGCCATATATAGTGTTGTTTTATTCTTTCTTTTAACAACTCCATTTTATTAAGGAGACTTTGTGAATGTCAAATGTTGACATTTTCTATTCTATTAAAAAAACTCTTAAAATTCCCTAGAAATGAACTCTCCTCCTTAATTGCTTCTTATAGTTTTGACTTGTTATCCATTTTCTTTCTCCACATCATCTTTAAACTTTTTAAAAGCTTCAAATTTCTTATTTAAGAAATATAGCCATGTTTTTTCTAGAGAAATCATCGATAAATAGAATAAATTAATTACTTTTATCAAAAGAACTTACTGTAATTAGTCCATAAACATCTAATTATGTATATGCCCTAGTGGTTTCTTAGCCCTCTACTATAACTTCTTTGAAAAATTATTTTTGAATTGTTTTTAAGTATACATCCTTTATAATATTGTTCATGATGATTAATGTGAAGTAGTCCTTTTGCCATATAATTCTTAGATAGTAATTCTAAGCTCCTAAAATTGAGATGTCCAAATTGTAGATGTCATAGTGATGATGCATTTTTGTAACAAGACTTTAGATATTTGCAACGTCATTCTGCATCTTGAGTAAGAACAACTTATTGTTCACCATTAAGATTTTAATGATGAGATATATAGTAAACATTTAAAATAAATGGATAGATTCCATCTTTTAAGCGTATAATAATATTCCCTCTCTTTTCACCTTTACTTTACAATTATCTCTAAATGAATTGTTCCAGTTGTTGATTGATCTAACTATACAGATATGCTAAGGGAGAACACCACTCATTAAGTATTTGTTAGTGGATTTAATTTTATATCGATAATCCATACTAGTTTGATAATGTAGGTGATCTGAAACCAAGGTTTGTTCATTAATTTTCTAGATTTGATTATTTCTATTTATTTCTAATTTTTTTGTCAATTTTAATTCCTTAAGAATCACGTTATTTAAAACCCCCCAATTTGTTTTAGTTTTAACTCGTGAAACACTTACCAATAGATTCCTTGTGGGAATGATCCCAACTCTTCACTAATTATATATTTCATTATTAGAGTTGGTATTAATTAGGATGCAAAGAGAATAATAGGGGAGATGAGAGAAGTTTGTTTAGGGTATACTAAGTGATTCTTGAGTGTTGATCTCATGAGAGGATGAGTAGATGTATAGACTAGAAGAGGAAGCATAATCGGTTACGTATCTTCTGACAGATACGTATATAGAGTTGTCAGACTGCACGCAGGTTTTTCAAAAGGTTAAGATCGCAAAATTAATGACTTCCTATTTACATGTTACTTAGAACGTCAACCTTAGAGAAGCCTTCTAAAAAGAAGAGGGGCCTTCTATAATGAAGAGGCCTTCTAACTCTAAGGGGTCTACCAAACCAAGACAGAGTTTATAAGGGATTAGACAAGGAGGAGCCTTCTAAATGAAATGCAAAGACTAGTTGCAGAGAATATTCATGCAGAAATAATATAAGAGAGTTTACACATACCAAACTCTTTTCTTAACACGCAAAATTTGTCTTCAGAGAGTGGCTTGGTAAAAATGTCAGCTACTTGATTCTCAGTATTAACATGCAAAAAATTAATGGTTCCTTCTAAAACATGATCTCTAAGAAAATGATGTTTGATTTGTATATGCTTAGTCCTAAACTGATGCAAAGGATTTTTAGAAAGACTTATTGCATTCGTACTATCTCATAATATGGGAATGTGAGAAAAGGTTAGAGAAAAATCCTATAGTCGATGCTTCATCCATAATATTTGATCACAACTGCTAGTAGTTGCTATATATTCCACTTCAGTTGTAGAAAGCGTTGTGCAATTTTGCTTCTTGCACGTCCAATATATTAGACATCCTCTAAGAAATTGATAGTGACCACTAGTGCCTTTTCGATTGACTTTGTCACCTGCATAATCTACATCACAGTGGCCCACAATCTCAAATGGATAAGTTTTTGGATACCATAGTCCAAAATCCATAGTTCCGTGGAGATATTGAAAAATTCTTTTGTTTGTTTGAAGATAAATTTCTTTTGGATTTGATTGAAATCATGTGCAAAGATACACACTAAGCATAATGTCTGGTCTTGAGATTGTAAATGTTGGATCCCGTTTTTAGGATTTTTATATTTTTATTTTATTTTATTTATTTTAGTAAATTATCAAGCATGAAAATAAATTAGAATTTATGAATTAGAAATTTTTGGAGTTTAATATGGTATATTAGGAATTTTATACGGTGGAAGGAATTAAAAGAAAGAATGAATTAAAAGAAGGAGTTAGTAGGAAATTCCTTTAATAAAGAAGGGCAAAATTGGAAGAAATTTTTTTTCTTAAGTTAATAAGACAAATAAGAGAGGATGTCGTGAGTGTGAAGGAAAGAAAAGAAGGAGAAAGTCGTGGAAGAACCTAGAAAGAGAGAAGAAGAAACCGAAGCAAGGAGAAGGAAGAAGAAAAGAGCAAGGAAAAAGATAGAAGGAAGAGTTTCAGCTAAGTTTTTCTTGTTAGGTAAACCTTATTACTCTTTAGTTTTGATAGAAGAAAGAAGTAGGTTTTAATATGATGAAGATGAAGAAAGAAAGAAGAAGAACAAGAGGTTGGTGTTAGATCTTAGTTTTTCTAGTTGGATAAAATCAAGAAGAGATTAAGTGTAAGCTTATTCATAGATAGCTAGGTTTAAGGAAAGCTTTATGTGTGTGTGATTAAATAAAATATGTTTGTTCTTAGGGAATCAAGAATATTGACGTCAAGAGCAAGGAGAGGAGCACGCTTAATTTATAAAAATATCAAGTTAAATAGGTGGGTAATATGTTTATGGTTTTGTGATGATGAGCTAAAGTTTATGTGAATGTATGATGAATATGTTTGATTTATTCATTGTATACAATGTTGTTTTGTGAACTTCTGTTACTTTTGTGTGAAGGAAAAATAGAAAATTTAAGAAGCATGAAAGCATGAAAGCATGAATATATTGTGATATGAATGAGCATTGAAAAACCTGTTATGTGGGCAAGAGAGAAATCCGTTTCGTTTGTCTCGTGCACGATGACCTATAGCCTTCTCCTGGTTGCCCGCTTGTGGCCACGAGATCCTGAGAAATCGAACTAGTTTCATTTCACGGTGTAAACTTCGATTTCTCCGTTTCGTTCCGCAGAACTCTCGAGCCATTGTGTTGTGCATTTCAATTTTTATATGTTAAATTATGATGTAATTTGAGTGTTATGCTTGATGATAACTTTCAGTCAATATGTTCTTTGTGATGATGTGTTGTATTATGAATATTCATATATGTTGTGTATGGTTCATTATCACCGACTATAAATATATTATCCACTGAACTTTCCGGCTTACCCTAAAATTTTCTACTCCTCAGGTGAAGAATCAGCAGAGCATAATTGAGCCTTGCAAAGTGTTGGCAATCTCCAAGAATCTTAGACTTTTGTAACTAAGTTAGTGTGGATCATTTCTAGAAGCATATCAGCATAAACATTTTGTATGTATTTTGTAACCATAATACTCAAATGGCATTTTGAAATGAAGTATAAAGATGTGTATCAGCTTGTTGTTACAAATTGACAGTGAAAATTGACAGTGAAAAATTACAGTGAAAGTTGACAGTGGAAATGCAGAAATTTTTCTGATATATGTATGTATAAAGATATATACAGGTTCTACTCCTTTTGTTAAGTTGGCTTATGTTGAATGTTGTGAGATCTTTGGCTGAACTTGTTTGAGGTAAAAAAGGAGTTTTGGTATGTAAGAAATTGAATGTTGGTTCGGGTCCTGTGAAATTGTGTTAGAAATGTTTGTGAACTGATGAATGAAAACAGAGAATAAGATAAAAACCTGATCTGAAACTTTAAGGAATAAACTGCATTGATATAGGTAGATTTAGGCTAAGTGATCTTCATAAAAGTTGTAGATTATTCTTTTAGCTTTCTAATGATATAAAGATTGAAATTTGTGGACTTCAGACGCAAGAGTTATGGCCTTTATAAGATAGCAGTATTGGTGTGAAATTTTTGCAGAATTAGTGTACAATTAGACTAAAATAGTAACCTTTACTTAAATGATTAAAATGTATCGATACAGGCCGAATTGGACAAAGTTGTTTGCATAAAAGTTGTAGATCTGTTTCTTATCTTTCCAATGATATATAGTTTGAAATTTTTGGACTTCTGGATTGAAAGTTATGTTATTTAGAAGTAAGGATGTATAAATAGGACAGTCGCAATCGTGACACAATACGATCGCGACAGTCCCTGAATTTCGGAAAGTCATCCCGAAATTTTTCAGAAAATAGAGATTGCAACGTTCCCCAATTTTTTCAATGTCACGATTGTAACATAGTACGATCGCAACTCAGACTCCCTCTCACGGGCGTGAGAGAGAAGTCACACCCGTGACTTTTGTCACAGGCGTGACTATGAGAGTCACACCTGTGACTTTTCTCCTTTTGAATTAAGTTGTTTTAATACTTAATTAAGTTGCAAATTTAACACCCAAATCATTTGTTCATTGTTCATTTTTGCTATAGAAAATTTTTCATTAAATTGTTGGGTTTTATTTTTACTTCTCCTATGAATTTTATTTACTTAAAATCATTATTATCTATGTCTTTTATTTTGATATTATCTATTAATTGTTTTTATTAAATCATTTTTTTTAATAATTTAAGTTTAAGTCTAAAATCATTCTATGATCCCACCACAAATCTTCCTTGTCTAAACTCAATTAAATTTAAATGTTATATGTTATTTTATTTTTTTATGTTCCCAAATATATTTATTATTATTTCAATAAATCCCAATGGTGACACGTAGTCGCCTTAAAATCCATGTGGAGACCTGGGGTCAACAGTAAGATATAGTAGTGATCCAATCATTCCTTTATACTTTATCTCATATGTAGTTTTGCCTTATTTGTCTTTATCAAGTTTAGTTCCATTGTACATACAAGTACCCATCGGTTTGGTATTCTCAAAACGGTATTTCTTGATGAGTTCCTTTGTGTATCTATCTTGGCTAATGAAGATTCCTTTTTTTGTTTGTCTAATTTATAATCCGAGAAAGAAAGATAATTCTCCTATCATGCTCAATTCAAACTCCCCCTGTATTAATGCTAAGAATTCTTCACAAAAGGATGAATTAGTAGCACCAAATATTATGTCATCAACATATATTTGCACTATGATTAAATCATTGTCCTTTCTTTTAATAAATACAGTTTTATCAACCTTTCCTCTTTCAAAGTTATTTTCAAGAAGAAAGTTACTTAACCTCTCATACTATGCTCGAGGAGCCTGCTTTAAACCATATAGAGCTTTGGTTAACTTCATCATATAATCCAGATAGTTTTCATCTTCAAAACCTGGGGGTTGCTTAACAAATGCTTCTTCGTTAATGTGACCATTTAAGAATGCAATTTGAACATCCATTTGGAACAATTTAAAGTTTCTATAGCATGCAAAGGCAAGTAAAATTCTAATCAATTCCAATCTAGTAACAGGTGCATAAGTTTCATCAAATCAATACCTTCCTGTTGATTGTAACCTTGAGCTACAAGTCTAGCTACAAATCCCAATGATTGACTTGTTTTGAGGACGAGATACTAGATTCCAGACTTTGATTTAGTTTGTCTTTTATGGTTGAAACCCAGTTTTTATCAGTAAGGGTCTCTTCAACAGTCTTTGGTTCTATTTGTGATATGAGAACAACTTTGCTGTTCTTGAAAGATTATCTTGTTCTTAGACTTTCAGAGAGGTCTCCCAGAATGTATTGATGTGTATCTTGACCTCTCCATTCTTTTGGTTCTTTTCTTTGCAAAGGTTCCTGCTGAAAGGAAGAAGCCTGCTCCGTTCTCGCTTCAGAAGGTCCTTCTTGATCTTGTAGTTTGAGTCTCCGATTTATTTTTAAGAACCAAGAGGTGCTTTTCATCATCTAAATCAGTTGTTGTTGTCGACGATAGTGCTTCATTAATACCATATGTTTTGATTCTTCTATCTTCAGTGTTCTTTTATTATATACTCTGAATCCTTTACTAATGGTACTGTAGCTCAAGAAAATAGCTTCGTCTAATCTCACATCGAACTTTCCAAGATTGTCTTTTTCATTGTTTGGAATGAAACACTTGCAGCCAAAAGCTCAAAAGTAAGCAACATTTGGTTTTCTTCATTTTCACAACTTATAGGGGTCTTTTTTAGAATAGATCTTATAAGACATCTTTTAAGTACATAAAATGCCGTGGATACTGTTTTTGTCTAGTATCCATAGGGTAGTCCACTTTCACATAGCATGGTCCTGGCCATATCAACCAAAGTTTTGTTCTTTCTCTCTACAACTCCATTTTGCTAAGGAGTCCTTGGATAAGAGAAGTTGTGAGTTATATCATTTCTGTCACAAAATTCTTCAAACTTTCTGTTATCAAATTCTCCTCCAAGATTGCTCCGAATTGAAGTGATACAGTACACTTTTTCTATCTGAATTTTCTGCAAAACTTCTCAAACACTTCAAAAAATCATCCTTATTTGATAAAAAAAACTCATGTAAATCTGAAGTAATCATCTACTAAAACAAAACCATAATGTTTACCATCAAACTTTGAGTCATAGTGGGACCGAATAAATCGATGTGCACAAGTTCAAGTGGATGGTTAGTAGACATAATATTTTTAGGAGGAAAGCTGCTTTTGACTTGTTTACCTTTTAAACAAGCATCACAAACCTTATTGGTCTCAAATTTCAAATTCGGCAGTCCTCTTACTAACTCATTTTTAGACAATTTTAATAGAATGCTCATGTTGGCATGTCTGAATCTCCTGTGTTAGACAATTAATCTGCGCACACACTCAAGAGATACTTTTAATTCGAATAAAACAACAGAGGCCTACCGAAGTTTAAAACAATAATGGGAGCCTGCAAAGCAAGAGGAGCCCATTATACGATAGGACCCTATTTAAGCAATAAGAGCCTGTTAAATGACAGGAGCCTGTTAAAGGATAAATCTAGTTAAGATAATTTAAAATAGAAGACGCTCGTTAAAATGAAAGTAACTTTTAGCAAGTTGAAAACAGAAGGAGCCTTTTGCTAAAATGAACACACACATAATATGATGCAAAAATATAAAAGTTAAGAGAAGAGAGAGAAGGACGTAGTCGATTTATATTAGTTTGATTTACAACCTAAGCCTACATCCAATCTCCAAGTATCCAAATTGAGTGTTTCACTATAAAAATCTAAGTAGCAATTTGACGAGCCTCTTTAAGCTCATAAGTACATATTTTCAAGGTTCTCCAACCTTCCACACTAGTAGTATTTATCGAGCCTCTACAAGCTCACTTGTACATATTTTTCAAAGTTTTCCAACCTTCTACATTATTAGTATTTTGCTAGCCTCTACAAGCTCTTAACAAATGAAGAAGTAATTTGCTTTATATGAGCTTCAATGATCTTTCACAAAAATAATTGCCACTTTCCAAGGCACAAGAGATTTTGATCAAGATATGACTTTTGGAAATATTGATGCTTCTGAAGTATTTCAAAGATTCTGGCTTCTGTCCCCCATTTGCAAAATGTAGTGGCTCTTCTTTAAATAGACATTTTCTTCAACTAGTAGTTGCTTCATTTCTATTTTGAGTTAACTTTGAATCTTCAATATTATCTCTGCTAGAATCTTACAATAATCAACTATTAAGAGAAATCTGGAGCTAATTAACAAAATACATTATTAGCAGGATCCTTCTAAATTTTGTAAAATAAATAAGATAAGTTCATAAAGAAAGTTCCTGTAAGAAAGGAAGCATTTATTCTATAATTTTATTTCCTCTTAAGAATTATATCATTACCTTCAAAAGGAAATAAATCAATTTGAATTTTGAAATATTATATGGTCATCACCAAAACTATAAATAAGCGTATCAGCCTCCAGTTTTTACATGGAAGGTTGAATTGCTGATTTTGATTGTTGGTGCAGGAGATGGTGTTTTTGATGCGGCGGTAGAATTCCAGATTACTACACTTAGTCATTGGAGGAGTGGTGATGACTTTGAATAAACATTTTATGGGTGAGGAATTGAGAGTGGAGCTCATTAAAAAAGACTGGCTCGCGTTACAGGTTTAAATCAGTGATAACTTTGTCATTCTCGCTTCCAATGTTTTTGTAGGTAAGGACATTAAACTCAGTTGTAGTCATGGTACGACCAACTAATTGTAATTCATTACTAGCGCGCTGCAGGTCCTGAGTAACTAAAAGAACATTTATTTATTTTTAATGATCTTGTAATTCCACTGAAGTTGTCTCTTTTGAGAAAGAGAGTCGAAGGTAATTCATACTTCTTAAGATGTGTTCATTCCAATAATGTAGGAGAACACATCATTAATTATGGAAAATACGAAACAAGAAAGTGGCATTTGGTCTTTTCGATTCTGGATTGACAAGAGTTTGAGAAAGATTTTGAGAATCCGAAATAGTTTTTGCAGATAGGTATTCGGTTGATAATTAAGAAGTGATAAAAATTAGTTTTCCAAATTAAATATTTTATTCCATTTAACTTGATGGAAAATGTATGATGAGTGGATGAAGTCAAAAATTTGGTAAGATCATTTTTGGTTTGATTTCAATACCATTTAGAGACATATAGGAGCTATATTTTTTTGTTTTATATTGCACATCAGGTAGTGAGTAGTAGTAATTACAGGAAGATAAGAAGAAACATCGAACAATAAAAGTGAAAACTTTGGAGACTATGTAAAAATAGTGTATTTGTTATTATTTTCTCACACATGTACACTGTCGATTAAGAGTATATATATACAATTGTCCTAAGCAATTTCTACAGCTGGAAAATCTATACGGTTACAACAGAAAGAGAAAAAAACACAGATATGATATTTCTTCTAGAATGTGTATCACTCCTTAGTTGATGGGCTTGTGTCTTTGTGGGTTGATGGGCTGTGAGATGTGTTTGCAGAATGGTCCCTTATATGCCCCCGCAAACGTAAGCTTCGTGGGTCATGAAGGTTGAGTTTGCCACACAAACTGAAGTGTCGTTCAACTGTCATAGGTTTAGTGAAGAGATCAGCGAGTTGGTCCTCCGAACTAACATAGTTGATGGCTAGGGGTTCCGGCAGCGACTCGATCTTGAAGGAAATGCACATTAATTTCAATATGCTTCGTTCGACCGTGAAACACAGCATTTTGAGACAAAGCATGAGCTACATTGTTGTCGCACCAGATAATGGGTCGATGTGAGGGTGAGAACCATAATTCAGAAAGAAAGGATAAGAGCTAAATAATCTCAGTCGAGAGAGTGGAGAGAGCTCGATATTCAGCTTCGGTACTAGAGCGAGCTACAGCAGATTACTTTTTGGAGCTCCAATGGATGAGAATGCCACCCAGAAAAACACAACCGCCGGAGGTCGATTTTCGATCAACAATAGAGCCAGCCCAGTCAGAGTCAGAAAAGGCATGGATCTGCAAAGGGAACGAAGAAGCACGAAAAAGCAATTTTGTTTCAGCAGTACCACGTAAGTAGCGAAAAACCCTTTTTAGAGCAATCCAGTGCGGTTGAAGTGGATTAGTCAAAATTTGACTTAATTTATTGACAATGAAACAGATGTCAGGACGACTGTGGCATAGGTACTGAAGACCTCCAACAAGGCTGTGATAATCTGAAGGATTTGCAATGGGATCATCATCAAAGGCAGAGAGCTTCTGACCAGAAGAAACAGGAGTAGAACACAGCTTATAGGTAAGCATATTATCCTTTTGTAGAAGATCATAGATGTATTTTTGTTGAGATAGATACAGACCTAAAGAATTTCTCTGAACTTCGAAACCAAGAAAGTAGTGCAAAGAACCAAGAGATTTTAGAGCAAATTGTTTGTGTAAACGATGAATAAGATGTTGAATGGCTTCTTTATTATTGCCAGTAATCAGTATGTCATCAACATAGATCAGAATGTATAACTTGTCGTTGTTTTGATGAAGATAGAATAAGGATGTATCACATTTAGAGGGTGTAAATCCCCATGTTGGACCCCGAATTGTTTGAGGATTATTTTATTATTTTTATTGTGATTAGGCTTTAATTATAATTTTTGGGGATATAATTTTTTTTAAGATTAGAGTTACTAAATGGAGAAATTGGGATAAATTTTGGAAGCATATGG
>JANQBM010000007.1:10126074-10151111 GCA_025594535.1 Erythroxylum domingense
AGAAATTGAAAAACAATTGTATTGTGAAATTTTGAAACGGGCCCGAGTGGCTAATAATTGTTTCCGTTGCTTTCTTTGTGTTTTGAGTTATCAACTTCCTGTACTTTATGTTTCATGGTTATGATGTAAAATGTTTTGTATAAAAAAAAGGGCCCACATTTATGATCATTGATGAGAGTTTAAAAAAAAGTTTATACTGAGTTTTTAAATGGTAAGTGATGTGACATGCCATTCTCGCGGGGCACGGATTCGGGTATCAACATCGATATCGGGCTCGGATCCAGCAGGAATGGGGTGTTACAATTTGGGTTTGATCATGATGTTCTAATTTTCTTTAGAGATTTTGACTTGATTTAATATTAATCTAGTTATATTTGTGTTTAATCATTTGGGTGTTGTGATTAATTGCTGTAACTTTATGCTTTGATAATAAATCAAGAGAGTGAGTCTAAAGCAAAATGATCGGGTTAGGTTAATGAGAGTTAAGCAATCCAATAGACCATGCAATTAATTAAATCAGTTATTATACGGAGAGAGATCTTGTATGAGACCTGATTGTTTTTCAAAAGGCTTAAGAACTAATTAGCGTTACAGCTTTTCGTAATTGAGAGATTACATGTTTGATATTTAACCTAATTAGGGATTACTAATTAAGGTTTGTGATTATAACTTGAGAGAGAGTCGACACCTCATTAACACATAAATGATTAGGTTAGCATTAATGATAGGAAAAATCTCCCTTTCTCATAATTTGGAACTTCTTTTTATGTGATTTCTCATTGTGAATTTGGTATAGCTCAATTTAATTTCTTTTCGTGATAATTTACAAATTAATTTTCTTCCAATTATCTTCACGTGTTTACTTTTTTGTCTAATTTTTATTTTCATTTTTATAATTCTTAGGGCCCTTGATAAATTAGAATTGAATTAATTCACCACTCCTCGAGGGATCGACACCTCACATACTACACCTACAACCTATACGCTTGTAATATTTTGAGGGCCTATAAATTGTAAAACTTGCCCATCAATAATTTTTTATGGGTTGTATGCATTATATGTTTTTTTTAATGTGAATTATGCATATTGTATGTTAGTTTGTTTAGGTATGCATTATGTGATTCGTGTGAATGTGCTAATGGATAGGACTTAACAAAATCAATTTAACTTTGAACATAGTCTTTTAGGTTGTAAAGGTTCATTGGCTCATGAAATTAGTGACCTAGGTTACTTTGGTTTAATATACAAGTTAATTAAGATATGATGTTAGTTTATTCACCCTAGGAATTTTTTACATTCATTTATAATTTTAGGCCAATAGAATAAGTAAGCATTGTTAGTATCTTTTCATGAGAATTACTAGCTAAAATAAATGAAGTAGGCAATAATAAATAAACAATATTTCGCTAGCCTTCGAGTTATGAATAAAGCTAGTAGCCAATTGAAAATGTGATATAATTGAGTAACTGGGGGAGATTCATTACAAAAGTTTGCCTTCATATTAAAAGGCTATAATGACAATCCATCCAAGCCGCTTAATAGAAACATTACCTAGTTGAGTAACCGTATCGATATTCATCACAAATGTTTGCTTTCACATTAAAAGGCTATAATGACATTCCAACCAAGCCGCTTAATAAAAACATGACCAAGTTGAGTAACTAGATTGACATTCATCACAAATGTTTGCCTTCACGTAAAAAGGCTAGGTTCATGTCAATCAAAATCAACAAAAATAGTGTTTTATCAAATAAGCCTACCGATCTTTGTGAATAACTTGAATTTTTATGAAAACTTACTTAGGAATGGTTACAATTTTGATTGACTAAATAATTGTCAATGTGCATGTGCAAGTGAAAGGGGTGAATAAACTTGACATTAAGGTCTTGATTAGTATACATATTTAATCTGAAGTATTTAGACACAGGTTTCACGAGTTAATAAGTTATAAAAAATTAAGAGATGGTGTTTGTAGTTAAATTTGTCTTGTGAAGTTTAATGTCATTATCCCATTATTGCATTGCGTGTTTTTTATTGTTAATTGTGTTTGATGTATGTGTTTTTCTTGTTTTTTCTTTTCTTGAGGACAAGAAAAAGTTTAAGTGTGGGGGTGTTGATAATGGTAGATTGCATAATGTTTTAGTAGCAAGTTTAGTATGTGTTTAGTTGTTAAATTGAATAATTAGTGCATGTTTAGGTTAGGATTGTGTTGTTTAGTTAGACATTTATGTCTTGAGTGTTTTATAGGTTAGAATATGCCATTGAGCTTAAATTTTGTGTATTTAAGGTGCCTTGACGTGTTTATTAGTGCTTCAGATCAAATATCGAAGAACAGTGGAGAATCGGAGGAAACCTAAAAATCGACTGAGACCCACATCACTAGGGGGTCTGCCATAATAGTGGCTTTCTCTGCCACGATTGTGACCAAAAAAAATCTTAGGCCACGATTGTGGCCTGCGCGATAAAAGATGCAGACAGCCTTTCGAACTTAAGTTTTTGAGGGACTTTTCAGACTTTTTAGGCATGGAAAAATCCTAGGGTTTACCCTAAATAAAAAATACTATATAAAGAAAGAGAAATGACCTAAAAATAGCTCTCCAATCTGCCACTTTTGGGAAGCCTCTAAGAAGAAAAGAAGAAGAAGAGAGAGAAGAAGAAGAAGAGGAGAGAGGAGCTATCTTTTGCTACTGCTGCTTTCCCAAAGCATCCCAATCCCCTTCCAAAGTGTATTTCATTCATCTTTTTGTTCTTGTTCTTTGAATGATGAGATGGATATGAATAAGTTGATGAATTTGGGTTTGATCCTGATGTTCTAATTTTCTTTAGGGATTTGGACTTGATATAATGTTAATCTAGTTAATTTTGTCTTTAATCATTTAGGTGCTGTAATTAATTGTTGTAACTTCATGCTTCGGTAATAAATCAAGAGAGTGAATCGAATGTAAAATGATTAGGTTGGGTTAATAAAAGTTAAGTGATCCAATAGACCATGCAATTAATCAAATCGATTATTATATAAAGAGAGATCTCGTGTAAGAACCAATTGTTTTTTAGAAAGCTTAAGAACTGATTAGGGTTAGAACTGTTCGTAATTGAGAGATTACATGTTCGATATTTAACCTAATTATGGATTATTAATTAGGGTCTGTGATTATAAGTTGAGAGAAAGTAATCCTCCCTTTGATAGGCTAGAACTGACACCTCATTAACATATAAATGACTAGGTTAGCATTCATGATAGGAAAAATCCCCCTTTCTCATAATTTGGAATGCCTTTTTGTGTGATTTCTCATTATGAATTTGGTATAGCTAAATTAATTTCTTTTCGTTTTAATTTACAAATTAAAATTTTGTCAATTATCTTTATGTGTTTAATTTTTTTGTCTACTTTTTATTTTCATTTTTATAATTCTTAGGGCCTTAGATAACTTAGAATTGAATTAGTTCACCACTCTTTGAGGGATCGACATCTCACATACTATACTCACGACCTATGTGCTTGCAGTATTTTGAGGGCTTATAAATTGTAAAACTTGCCCATTATCACTTTTGTTGCAACGATCTAGCTTCTTCTTCAAGCTGATTCTGAATAATACATGGAACTAATATATTCTACACGATAATCTTCATATACCTTTTCATTCTCTTCTTTGCTCTTTTCCCTCCTTATTAGTGCCATACCTTCCTTAACCTATTACACATTATTTATTTCTTTTTTTTCTAGCCACTGTTGATTGGGCTAAGTTTTAATCTAATTAAAACCCTCAAATATCACAAGTGTATGGTTCGTGAATTGTAGTACCTACGAGGAGGTGTGAAATAATTTAATCATAAGTTCTCTAAGGCTTAGAAAAATTAATAAAAATGAAAATAAAAATAGAATAGAAAAGTAAACGCAAGAATATGATTGTCAAAAAATTAACTTGTAGAAATAACACAAAACGAAATTGAAATTGAGCAACATAAAATTCATTATTGAAAATCAACCAAGAGAATTATCCAATTAAGAAGGAAAGGACTTATCTTATCATTAACGCTAATCTAGTCATTTATATGTTAATATGGTATCAATTCTAGACTGTTGAGGGGTGGATTACTCTCTCTTAAGTTCTAATCACTAAGCCCTAATTAAATTGAGTAACTAAAAATGTAATCTCTCAATTAACGATCAACCCACAACCTGATTAGTTTTTAAGTGTTCTAATGAACAACTGAGTCCTCATACAGGATCTCTTTCCATACAAATTACTGATTTGATTAATCACGTGGTTTATTGAGCGCTTAACTCCAATTAATCCAACCCAATCATTTTTATTTAGTTCACCCTCTTACTTTATTAATGAAACATGCAAACATCACAACATTCAATCAAGCAACACAAAAGATAATTAGATTAACATTGAATCAATTAAAAATCCCTAAAGAAGAGTTAGAACGTCATCAACAATCCAAAACCCATAATCATCATTCTCATATTCGTATTAACATTCAAAGTAAAGAATACAAAGATGAAAATAAGCAATTACTTGGAAGGGATCGGACAATTAGGGAAAGGCAGCAGCTGCAAAGACCTGCTTCCTCTCTCCTCCTCTTCCTCTTCTCTCTCTTGGAGTCTTATAAATGTGGTAGAATGTAGAGCTCCTCTAGGGTTACATCATTATGCCTTATATATTCATTGCCATTTAAGGTAACCTTAAGGTTTTTCAGGGCTCGAAAAGTCTGAAAAGTCCCTTGAAAACTTAAAACTGGAAGTCTATTTATGCTATCTATCGCTCAGGCTATGATTATGGCACATTGTTTTGCCTTCTATCATAATCGTGGCTGATCTCTCCTGATTCAGTCGCCATTGTGATATATGGGCCTGGGTTAAGTTCTGGGTTTTTCCAATTTTCCTCCATTTTTTAATATTTGATTTGAAACACTAATAAACACATTAAGGCACTGTAATTACACAAAATTTAAGCTCAATGGCATACTCTAACCAATAAAACACTTAAAACATAAATGTCTAACTAAACAACATAATCCTGACCTAAACATACATTAATTATTCAATTTAACAACTAAACACATTCTAAAGTACCCTCTAAAAATTATGCAATCTACCACTATCAGCCGCCTTAGCCTTCTTCCTTTGGTTCTTTATTCTCCTCACATTTTCAGAGAATGTTGGGATCTTATATTTGATTTATTCTCTTGATTAATCTTGTTTTTACCTTGTTTCATTTACCTTTCCCAAATTTCTTCTTTCTCTTATTAAACTATTCTTGTTTCTATTTCTAGAAAAATTTGAATAGTGCACTGGTAAAACCGTAAATGTTTCCACCCCTACCTCTTACTCTTCCTAAGCAATCCTAACTTACTCTCATACCTTCCTTTCAGGTAGTTACGTAGAGCCCCGCTACTACCTTTTATTAGGCCAGGCCTTTATAAGATAGTTTTGTCCAATGTCTAAACTATATATAGCTTCATAAAGTGGCAGATTCTCACCCAACTTAAAAACTACATTTCTATCCACCTAACATCTCATATGACAAACCATCAGTATCCCCTGATTTGAGTATTATAAAAGAAGGAGCTAGCAAATGGAAGCCACATTGATAGGTTTTCTTTTAGATATGAGAACACCTTTCCATTTTATGAAAACCTGGGAAAAAACTTTAGAACAAATGTGGTCTGAAGGAAGTGTTGGTTAATAGAAGTAAATTGTGTCTCTTAATATTTGATTCCTTAAGATAAGCTTAGAGAATCATAGAAATATGTCTATAGCATATTAGGAGCAATCTAGTTTTCCTTAAAAAAATGGAGATAGGGAGTCAAGCTACATAACCTCTAATAGAGTTAGATCCCCCATTATATCCATTAATGAGAGGAATAAAATGAATTTCTTACTTTTTCCTTTTATATTTCCTGCAAGATCTATTGCTATATGTACTTGGTTCAGTTGGAGATTATGGAGCACTATCCAAAGGAATGGTCATCACTTCGGATTGATTACCA
This sequence comes from Erythroxylum domingense, assembly GCA_025594535.1. NCBI lineage: Eukaryota > Viridiplantae > Streptophyta > Magnoliopsida > Malpighiales > Erythroxylaceae > Erythroxylum > Erythroxylum domingense. Next base: position 10,132,075 of record JANQBM010000007.1, read on the forward strand.
GAATCTTTTACAAACTCTGCAATGTTCTTCCCTTCATCTATTTATCCATTCATCCTTTTTTCTCCAGATTGCTTTAAGTTAATACTAGCCTCTCTAGAATTTTCATTATTTATCTTCACTTGAGGGGATCCATAATCATGTATTTAGTTACCTGCTTTAGTACTATTCTTATCCACTATTCCTTCTGTAGCTGAGGGACTTTTGGTATCCACGCCTATTATTGACTTACACATGTAAGTCACTTTAATAAAGTTGTCAAGTAGTGATCTAGCTTCATTAAGTCTAAGACTTTTGATGGTTTCTAAAAGAGCATCTTTAAGGGTTATTTTAATATGGATGTATGCAAATCCATTCCTTTTAATCCTTGGAAAATTCATAACAAGGTAGATTGGTTTCCTAATGTTTTAGAAACAAGTTAAGTCCCTAAAGACTAGTATTCTAGAGGAACTATATGGAAATTGGCTCATATGGGCACTATGTCAAAAGCTTTTTGTCCAAGGTTATACTTATGCACCATTTCTTGAGGAATATTTTTTGATCTTAGATATGTCAAGGTTTAACATTAATAATTCTCTACACCTGTGATTCATTAGAGAATTTGAATATAAAGAAATCATCTTCACTCAATATTACAGTCTTTAAGCCTCCCTTTTTCTAGTTATAGTTTTCCCATCTTTGAACTATTGGATATGCCATTCTTTTTTTGAAGAAATAACCTAGGATTAAGGAGCTCCATTTCCTTGATCTCAAGCATAGCACCTCCTAAAAGGAAGTGACTAGTTCATCCAAGCTTTTTTTAAGGACAGAATGGAGCTTACCAAAGTCATTGGGGTGTCCTACAACCTTACTCTAAGTTTACTTCTTAAAGTTAGCATTGAGGTTTGCCTTAGCTTGTGTAGAGCTATTAGGGTTTAGTTATAGAGCTTAGAAGAGGAGGGAACTCCTCTATATCTAGGGGTGGATGGTTGGTGATAGATATTAATTTGAATATAATTATACACCTATATTTGACGTATTTTACTTGATATTTTATAATTTCTTATATATTTGGTACTTAATTTACTCCAAATGCATTCATAGGTGATAATTACCTTCATGGACTAAAAGCTGACCAAAAGGAGAGGAATTCAGGTGAAATCGCGGCATAAAACAAAGATTTGAAACTATTTGGAGATATATATGGCTATGTATGTGGCCATGTAAGTCTCTCAAAACATGTAAAGTCATAATTTTAAGTGTTTTGGAGATTCATATTCTCTTACACAGTCGTGTAAGTGACCGTGTATATCCAGAAACCCTAAATTTTGAGATAGAAGGACGTGAACAGAGACAAACAGAAAAGAACAAACTTTTGGAGCATATTCTAGACATAGAAAGTTTATAGAAGGACAATATTGACTTAAAGGTATGGAGAATGCAGAGAAATAATCAAAAGATCTAATAGATTACAACATTAACCCTCGAACTTGCACGAAAATTTAATAAAATAAAGTAAGATTTAGAATTATGATTCCTTTGTTTTCTATTAGCTTTTCTTCATGTTTATCTTTGATTTTGTTTTCTGTTATATGTAACTAAACGTATTTGGTTTCTAGGTATAATGAACCCTAGTTGGAAGATCAATATTTCATAATTCTTTTATTTAATGCAGTCATTTTGATTTATCTATTATGATTTAATTATATGTTTTATACATGTTCTAATATATCTGGAATATTGTTACATGATTTTATTTCATAACATTGAGATTAAGAAATCCATTTTATGTCAATAGATCTACCATAATTGCAAGGATTTGATTGCAAACCTAGACTTAGGTCAACATAAATCATGTAGATTAGGGTCAAACCTAATAATGGAATTAATAAATCAATAATATAATCCTAGGAACTTTAACAAAAAAGATTTAAGTTAATCACCCTATAAATTAGTGGTTAGTAGTCTCGAGAGAGTTACTAACATAAGATAGGAATTCTCACGGTCTAATAGTTAATAAAGTAATTGCATCATAAAAGGTTAACTATTTAATGATTTTTAGGGGAATTCATCGCCGAGACACTAATCTTTGATATTGAATTTTCCATGTAATTTGCTTAGTCTTCTGCATTCATTATTATTTCCTATTTTATTGTATTTGTTTAAATTAAAAATCCAATATCCAATTTGTAGGTTAGATAATAGGAAAAAAGTAATTACTAGTATTTACTACCTTCTTGGCATCAACCCGTACTTGCCTATGCTAGCTACAGCTACACCGTGCACTTACTGTTAATTCAAATGGCCAATCAAGTTTTTGGCACTATTGCCTAGGAATAATAATATTAGGATCATCTGAATGTTGTTACTCTAGTCATTATTTTTTGTAGTTATTTTATTTTATGTTATTTTATTTTTATTGTATTGTTGTGGCTAGTGTTTATTGCTTTTAATTGCCTTCATATCTTGAGTTTGGTTATAAATTCTTATGTTTTGATACAAATGTGAGATAGATTAAGTGAAATTGGTGTGGATATTGCATGAATCTTAATCAGATTATTTTGTGAATGTGGCATGAACTACATGTAACTAGTTGTGCATGTGCAAGTCACAGCTCATAACTTACATGCACAATCGTGCATATGTAAGTCATACTTGTAACTTACATGCACAACCGTCAATGTGTAAGTTGTGATCGTGACTTACACACCCCTTTCATTTCCTTCTTTTAGTTATTACATGGAAGCTGCAGAGATTGATGGCACAAAACCCTAGACCTAGAAGGAGAGGGTGGTGGTGAAGATGTCATCTTTCATTCACTCTCTATTATCTACACAGAGAGACACTTCAGGAGGTAGATAGAGAGATAGAAGGGAAGACGAGAAGAGAAACAGAGAGAGTCAGTGAAGAAGCGAGAAACATAGTTGGGAACTGGAAGCAAAGCGAGTCTTTGACCATCTACTGAGAACAAGCTAAAACAAAAGGCGAGACCTAATACAGGAAGCTTGAGAGGGTTATGCAGGAGATCACCTTCACACTCACTCGATCCTTGTTTGCTTATTCTATTTTTCATTTGTTATTAGTTTCTTTTTTTTTACTGAACTTATTACTTTTTAGCTTAACCAAGTATCATTTTTTTTCTTTTCATAGTTCATTTAGTATTTACTATTTTATTGCTTTAATAATTCTATTGATAGTAACATGGTACTAAAGTGTATGGAGATGCTGAACTGTGTTTATGCTAGAAAGGAGATATTTGGATATTAAAAATGTTCCTTTTTTATAACATACATCGAAGACGAAGACCTTAAGTAGACTCTAAAGACAATCACGAGGAACCCAAGCGTGAAGATCAAGTGAATAGCCACAAGATGGGCGAAAGGTAGTTAATGATGAAGGAGTATGCTAGACTAGTGATTAGTACTGACACTTTGTGCATACATTTAGGAGAGGTAGCTAAGAACTATGAATTGAAGAGCATCCATTATATCATACTGCCATCGTTCTATAGGGTTCCTAAGGAAGACCCTTTAAACTTCATTCGGGAATTCTATACCACTCTCCAAACCTTTCCATTAGATGGATTAAACAAAGATCAACTCAGAATGAGATGCTTCCCATACACATTAAAGAATCAGGCTAAGGCATGGTGAACCTTCCTTACAAGTCTTTGACTACATGAGAGGAGGTGTACAACAAATTCACGAGAAAGTCCTATTCCCATCAAAAGACATTTGAATTATGCACCAAGATAACTACCTTTATTCAGATGGAGGGAGAGCCATTCCACGAGGTGTGGGAATGCTTTAAGTTCTTGTCGATACAATGTCCACACCATCATTTTCCTCTTCACATGCTAAACTAATTTTTTTATGATGGGTTGATGCAGTAATGCCAGTACACGGTGGAAAATGCAGTAGTAGGAGATGTAGGAGAGAGGACGGCCAAAGAACGTATGAAATCTTCGAAATATTAGGGGCTAATTCTATAAAAAAAAGAGTATGAGGGGAAGAAGAGCTAGAGTTCATAAAGTGAGCTTGAATCAAGAATTAGCTATACAGTTAGCTGAGTTAATGAGGCATGTAAAGATGCTAACTATGAGATAACCCAGAATGTTCCAAATCAGGAAGTGTGTGGTATATGTGGGACTTTTAGTGATGGAGTGAATGTTTGTACATATTTTTATGAACCTTTCAATAGGGAAAAACAAGTTAACTCACTTAATAGTTTTCAACCAAGGGACCAAAATGATCCATACTCGAACATCTACAACCCTGGTTAGAGAAACCACCTAATTTCTCTTGGAAGACCAATAATCCACCGATGCATCCCAACCACAATATCCAAATTTTCAGAGGTCAAAATTTTTCAAAGGGCAATCCTCAAATGACAACCTACCAAGAAAGCCTTCTTTGGAGGAAAGCTTGAATGCATTCATTCAGGTCACAACTCAGAATCAAGAAATGAATACAAGAGATTCGACTTCTTAGAAGCATCTATTAAGAGGATTGAGATTCAAATGGGGAAACTTGCAGCTCAAATGCATAACAATCAAAAGGGAAGATTTCCCAGTCAACTCGAGCAAGCCTAAGCGATCACCGTTATGAGAAGTGGTAAAGTGATTGACAATCATGTTGAGCTTCCTTTTGAGCTGTCTAACACTGATGATCAAGAGAAGGAAAGCCTCACCCAAGAAAAAGATGAGCAGAATGAAAAAATCAATAGGAGAAACTCTTCAAGTCATATTCAAAAGGGTGAACAACTTAAGCATAACACCAAGGACAATGAAGGAGAAAAACTACATAAGGTGACAGATCCTTATTGACCACCAATTCCATATCCAAGTCACCTTAAGGAATTGATTTAGATGTGATTAGGAACATGCTGGCTTATGTCAAATTCTTCAAGGAATTAAGTACCAAGAAACGAAAGTTTGAGCCTAATGAAAAGGTAATAGTTTTAGAAGTAGCAAGTACAATTCTACAATCGCATTTAGCCTCCAAACTGAAAGATCCCGGACATTTTATCATGCAAGTATCAATGGGTAATGGTGATAAGGTTAAGGGTATTTTTTATCTTAGAGCAAGCAAAAACCTTATGCCTCACTCTATTTATAAGAAACTGGATCAAGGATAGTGAAGAGCAACCAATATATGTCTATAATTAGCTTATAGGTCAATCTATTATACGAAAGGAATAATGGAAGATGTGTTAGTGAAGAGTGGCAGATTGATTGTTCCTATAGACTTTGTGGTCTTAGACATATGGGAAGACAAATAGCAAGGGAAGAAGTATACCATACTCCTAGGGAGGTCTTTTATGGCCTCTAATAATTCCTTGAATAAGTGAAGAATAGAAAGCTGAGCATGACTATTTTAGAAGAAACAGTATAATTTTCAATATTTAATGCTAAACCTGTTTACAATGCGTCATAATGCTGGTCCAAATAAAATACTATCATAGCAGCAGCGAGTCTAGGTTGATCCCACAGAGAGTGCTTGTAAAGTTGTTGAACTAAAATTAATCACCGTTTAGGTTTTGAGGGGGTTTTGGTTTTAAAAATAAGAAAATAAAATAAAGCTAAACTAACTAACAAAACCAATTTAAAGAAAGCATGTAAAAAATGATAAAAAAGGGGAATTCAATAAAGACCCAGTTCTTTGGCTCAATTTTGACCTACACCCTAAATAAACATAATTAATTGGTTTGTTATTTTCTTAACTCTATTTGAACTATTAATTGTAAGTTAATAATTAATCCGAGTTTTCCCTTAAGTAGTGTTTAGTCAAGATACAATCATTAATTAAACCTAACTACCAAATAACCTAGCGTACGATCTCTATATTCAAGTAGGCAATAGCATTACAAATTAGGAAAACCGATTAATCAAGGAAACTATTATCCCTAATGATTATGAATTATCAGTCGGTACACATGAATTTCAAATATAACAATTATAGATTATATCAAAATTTTAACAATGGTTTTGTAAATAAACGATCTAATGAACACATTAAAATCATCTTTTCACAATACCCAAATCCATACACATTGGATAACATAAACAATTTGTAAAGAGAGAAAGAAATAAAAAAGGAAGGAATACTTAACCAGGTTTTCGACGTCGATGTTGCCTCTAAGATGGTGTTGGAAAAGCTATCCCTTCATAGGCTTCTCAATGTTGAGAGTTTCCATAACCCTTTTCATGCCCTCCCGAGAAGAAATTGCTTCAGCCCCAAGAGCCTCCACTGAATGTCTTCTATGTTTTCTCTTTTTTTCAAACCCACGTTCCTCTTTACTGTTCTATGGTTTTATTTAAAACCAACCTTCCAAACCCTCGTTGCTTATATGTTTTATCTTTTTCCACTGTGTAGTTTTATCTCCTACCCATGTCAACATTTCATCCACCCTAATGGTAGTGTTTTCTTTATTATAATTTGTTGTCGTATTTTCCTTCTAGTTGCTGCATTTTGGTCTCTTGGCTCTGTTGCTGTGCGTCATCATTTTATGCTAGCATGAAACTTCTACATTTACGCATACATTTTTTGTATGAAACATTCTCCTGGCACTGCATGCGTTTTGCGCTTGCTTCCTTTACCTGTGATATGCTACGTTTTCTAGTCCTTACCTTCCAGATGATGTGTTTTACTCTTTATTTTGTTGCCATTTTATGCTTCATGCTTTCAGTTATCTACCTTATGCCATTTAGCTCTCCCTTATTCAAACGCTACTGTCCATCATCCTTTACTATACTGCCATTAATTCACATTCTTACATGTAAAAACATGCTTGTGAGTGTTGATTTTCTACTTCCTTATGCTTCTAACATGTTCTGTCCATTAAATATGTTGTTCATTAAATCACTATCTTGCATAGATGCCGTAAGTTAGTGATTCTTTGGAAAATAACCCAAATGTAGAACTTTCGACCCACTTTAACTTTTTTGCTTCCGAATTGTGCCTAAAATCACATATGAGTCAAAGTGAATATCTTAAACAATTTTATGGCAATAATCACTAAGTGTTATGGAATGAATTCATAATCAATTAAGCGCCTATCAATTTCTCTCACAATTAGCTTTTGGTCGTCCTCAGGTAAAATATCAAAATTAAGCTTAAAGACCCAAAACATTGACTCATTTCCTATATGTTCCCAAGAATACATAATCATAAACAATGATGAATGGCCTTCAAAAATCATATCAAGAACTCAACATTCCAAGCTTTTACTTATGATCAATCAACATTCAATACCTTTAAAAATCGAGCAATACCATTCGTGATCATGGAGATGATTAGGATACACTTGAAAAATATTTTTAACTAAAATATATCCATGGGTACACTCAATACCATTCATGATCATGACAATCCACAACTTTGCATATCATTTCATTTCTCCACCACTAAAGGTCACACGTAAAATCATGAATCAAAGGAACTTTTAGGGTTGTAATGTGGATAAAGGCAAGGTCAGATGTATTTAGGTAAAATAGCAAGAAAGCCATCAAATCTAGTGAAACAAAAGTAACACTCAACAAAATATCAAGTGCACAAGTTAAAATTCATACAAAAATGGGTACTATCAACTATGATGAATGCAATAATTATATTTCACGACTCGATTTAGTTCTCACATATAAACCACATGAAGCATATACCAATCTAAAGGGATCACCCATACAAATGATGAAAATACATTGAAACCATAAAAAGTGAACCTTCCAAGCCAACATTCACCTCATATTCAACATATTCAAATAACCCATTCATCATAACTTTAGGAGGATGTGTTAATCATTAATAACTTTTCAACACATATGCACTTCCTCTTAGATAATTTTAGTTACACTTTTGTCTTTTCTTTTCTTTTCTTTTCTTTCTTTCTTTTTCTTTTCTTTTCTTTTGCTTTTGTCTTTTCTTTCTTTCTCTCTTTTTTCTCTTTTTTTCGTTCTTATGAAAATTAAAAGAAACTACATCAACATGGAAATTTCAATGATAAGACATAAAATAACATCCCAACATTATAACCAACCCACACATATGTACCCCCACACTTATAATTTTGTATATCCACAAACTCAACAATCAACAAATGTTCTACTAGCTTTAAGGCTTGGGAAGGACATTTGGATAGGGTTAAAGCATGTAATGTGGTTAATACACAAAGAACAGACAAATAAAGCTCAAGGGGGCTTAATAAAAAAGAAGTAAAAAAAAATGCCTAATCATCTCCATGTTAATGCATGTGATAAAAATGAGGTCTCGAATAGAAATTCAAGCAAAGTTAGGATGTAAATGTCATAAAGGTCAAACATAAACAAAGACAATGAGAGTGATATGAAAATGTCAGTCTATAAAGGCTCAAAATCTCACTTGCTCTATCTACCACTAGTCACTATTCTTCTAAAGATAATGCATATTGACCAATCACAAAAGTAAAAGTACATCCTAAAGTTGCTATGAAATTATCTAGTCAATTTATTCTCTAATCATGACTATATAATCATAGAAGCAATGGAAAATAAGAAATATTGTTTGTTTACTTTGTGTTTTCTTTCATTTTGATTGAAACTTAAAACAAGTAAGAAACAAACAAGTAAAAACACACTTGCATATAAAAAGAAATGGGAAAATTTAAAGAAAAGAAATTTACTTCCCTTGGGTTGCCTCCTAAGAAGCATCTTTGTTTAAGGTTGTTGGCTCGACTTTACACTTCCCTCACATGACAAAAATTTGATCTTCAAGTGTTACATTTTGAGCCACTTCTACGTGAGATAGTTCAGGATAAGGTCTTGATTGATAGTGTGTCATATTTAGCATATGTCCTATTTTCAAACTATCAATCTTTACTGAGTCTATGATGTTGAGAAATATCTCAAATAACTCTTCACCTTGTTCATTGTCGTTCAATTTCTATAAACTGCTAGGTAAAAATAAAAAATCAGTCTTAATAACAAATTGTAGTTCAATATTTATCTTCAAGCTAAAAGATATATCTAGTTCTGCTTCAAGCTCATTCTCTAGTTCTTCGACACAAGCAATTCCTTGAGTAGTTCACTCAAGATTCTCAAATTCCTCATCACTTTGTAAGGTTTCTGCACTAACTTCCATTAGGTATACCTCGGGTTGATATGGCTGCTCCTCTTTCATTTGTGATTCTAGGTAATCAATCCTTATTGCCATCTGAACCTTTGGCTTGCCACTTGTGGAGTCTAGATGTTGTATCATGCCAAAGTTATTGTATACCCTATTGAAGTTGCTATTGTATAAGCTATTGAAATTGCTGGAACTATTATTGTACATCTTGCTAAAATTGCAAAGTATTAACAATCATAACATTAATCAATTCTTCCAAAGATGTACCTGAATTGTGATAATAAACTTCTATGTTTGTACACAATTCTTATGCATCCTGTAAGCTATCATAGAAGTAACTTTATTGATTATCCCATCCATAACTAAAGTTAGGTTGATCAGTCTGACCTTGGTTATAGGATTGAAAGTAAGAGTTAAAGAAAAAAAATATTTCCATCTATGATTTTTTATTTTTTACTTTTTTAAATCACAAACATGAAATAGAAAATGAAACGATGAAGAAATAATTGAAAATAAACTAATTACGAACAAATATATAAAAAACACCAATTAAAATCATAAGCAAAAACTAAAACATGGCACTACCTGGTAACGACTCCAAAATTGGCAATGCGTCATAATGCTAGTCAAAGTAAACCAGACTCTACTGTAGCAGTGGTGATTCTAGGTCGATCCTACAGAGAATGTATGTAAAGTTGTTGAAATAAAATTAAGCAGTGTTTAGATTTTGAGGGGTTTTGGTTTTAAAAATAAGAAAATAAAATAAAGTTAAACTAACTAACAAAAGTAATTTAAAGAAAACATGTAAAAATGATAAAAATGGGGAATTCAGTAGGGACTTAGTTCTTTGTTTCAATCTCGGCCTACACTCTAATTAAACGCATTTCATTGATTTATTATTCTTTTACCTCTCTTTAAACTATTAATCGTGGGTTAGTAATTAACTCAAGTTTTCCCTTGAGTAGTGTTTAATTAAGATACGATCGTTAATTAAACCTAACCATCAAATAACTTAGGATACGATCTCTAGATTTAATTAGGCAATAGCATTACGAATTAGGAAAATCAATTAATTAAGGCAACAACCACATACGATGCATCATTTAACCCAGGTTATATTATCCCTAGTGATTACGAATTATTAGTCGCTATACATGAATTTCAAATATAACAATTACTGATTATATCAAAATTCTAGCAATGGGTTTGTAAATAAATGACTCAATGAACACATTAAAATCATTTTTTCACAATACCTAAATCCATACACATCGGATAACATAACAATTTCTAAAAAGAGAAAGAAACAAAAAAACAAGGAATGCTTCACTGGGTTATTGGCGTCGACGCTGCCTCCGAACCAATGTTGGAAAAGCTAGCCGTTCATGGGTTTCTCAATGCTGAGAGCTTCCATAACCCTCTTTATTCTCTTCCAAGAAGAAATTGTTTCAACCTCAAGAGCCTCCACCGAATGTCTTCTCTGTTTTCTCTTTTTCTCAAACCCACGTTCCTCTTTACTATTCTATGGTTTTATTTATAACCAACCTTCCAAACCCTCATTGCTTCTACATTTTATCTTTTGCCACTATGCATTTTTAGCTCCTACCTATGACAATGTTTTGTCCATCCCAACGATAGTGTTTTCTTCATTCCAACTTGCTTCCGTATTTTAATTCTAGTTGTTAGTCTCTTAGTTCTGTTGTAGCAAGTCTTCGTTTTTTGCTGGCATGAAACATTTACGTTATAAAACGTTCTCCTAATGGTACATGCGTTTTGCTCTTGCTTCCTTTAGCTGTGCTGCACAACGCTTTCTGCTTCTTACCTCCTAGGTGGTGCATTTTACTTTTTACTGTGTTACCATTTTATACTTCATGTCTCCAACCATCTGCTGCCGTTTAGCTCTCCCTTATCCATTAAACGTTACCGTCCATCATCCTTTATTGTACTACCATTAATTCACAATCTTACATGAAAAAGAATGCATGTGAGTGTTGGTTTTCTACCTCCTTATGCTTCCAACATGTGTTATCCATTAAATATGTTGTCCATTAAATCACTATCTTGCATGGACGTTGTGAGTTAGTGATTATTTGGAAAACAGTCCAAATGTAGTACTTTCGACTCACTTTAACTTTTTTGCTTCCGAATTGTGTCTAAAATCACATGAGTCAAAGTGAATATCTCAAGCAATTTTTTAACAATAATCATTAAGTGTTATGAAATAAATTTATAATCAATTAAGCACCTATTACCTGTTCCTACTACTATTGTTTTTGAAGACTGTTCTTTTATCGATCAAGTTAATTCTGAATATTGTGATTTTGCCTTGTGAGAAGAAGAAGGAAAGAAGCTGGAGTATGGTAAAGAGAGTGATGAATGTTGTCAATTGCTAGTGGATGCAACTGAGGAAGTATTTGGGAGATTCTTTAAGACATATTCGAGTGAAAAGGAGGAAACCGTGGAATCAATCACTTTAAGTGACCCACCTTGAGCATGACCATTGAAGCATCCAATTACAAGATGTTAAAGAAGCAACCCATTTAATTTGTTTTTATTTTTCAATTATCTGTTTGTTGTTAATTTTCTTAGCAAAACTTAACTTTGTTTGTTTTCTTTGTGTGCAAGTAAGGGCTTACTATTTTGTCTCTTCTATCTATTTTCCGTGTAGTTTTCTTAATTCCTCTATATAATACACCAGACTCCGCATCAGATCAATGCAGTGATCACCCGACATTCGTATTGTATTTTTATCCATTTATTTGTTGCTTGTTCGTTTAATGTCTTTTAGTTTTTAATGTTTGTCCTTATTTATGTTAATTTTGTCTTAGAGTGTAATATCTCGTTTTCATACCAAGGGTTAAACCCTAGATTTCTGTAAATAAGAAATAGCAATGAGAGATTAGAAAAATGCATTTCATACTCTTACATAATGTTAGCATATACACACGTGAATTTGATTTTTTATACACATTACAATGACTGTGTAGGCACTCATTTGACATATTTTGAGGTATAAATGATTTTAATGTGATTACGATATGAATAGTGAATTTTATGTCTTAAAAATTGATTTGATGAGTATAAATAATGATTTAAAATTTTTGGTGAAAATTTAGAGAATTTCTAATATTTATGAGTATTTTGGACTAGAAAAATGCCAAATGGAAAAACAATTGATAAATGGTAGTAGAAAAAAATGTCAAACGGCAGTAGAAATTATTGATAAGTGACATTAAGATTTAATGACAAGTGTCATAACAAATTTGGAGCCAATTCAATTAGTAATTGGAGACAAATGGACTGGTTATTAAAGAGGACCCATTGGAAACCACAAGATGGTAACATGTGGCAAATGATAAGTGTCAATTGCCCTACCACATCTCACCCACGATTCTTTAACTCAATTTGTGAGACATCTTTAAGTTTTTTTTCATTTGGTTAAATGCTTTCATCTTCTTCGTTGCTTTCTTCTCTTCTTTCTTCTCTACACGACACTCTCTCTTTTCTAACCATCAACATTAACTTTGTACACATCCTTTATCTAGCTACTACAAATATTTACTTGTCTCCACTTTGATGATGAAAATCCAACCTTTTCTTCCTAAAATGGTGTTGATCGCATGATGTTTTAGGAGCTAGGGTTTACGTGAGTTGAAGAAGCTTAGGAGCTAAAACAAGTAAGTATCTTGATGATCTTATAGGTTGTGTTAAAGAGAAATATTTTAATGATAGTTAGAAGTTGATATACCATAAATGGTGATGAACACATGTTGAAACCTGAATGAAGAAATGAGAATATAGATGTCTTGTTTTTGCATATATGACAAATAATAATTCATAAGTTTATATAGAGATGTTGTTGAGACTTAATGATCCTAAAAATGGTGGTTGAAGAGTGATGACATATAGATGAAGACATGAATAATTGTGATATTTTGTTTTCTTATAATGACAAATAATAGATTATGTATTGTTTTATGGATGATTAATAATGAAATTGTGTTTGAATGAGAGTTGATAGTTGACAAAAGAAAAGATGTGTATATGACCTAATTTGTGTTTGGGATGAGTGCAGTAAATTGATGGATGGATACATGTGTTTATGTTCTATTTTGAGAGTATGAAAACCATGAGTGATGAGTTGCTATATAGATATTATAAGTTATGAATTAAGGGTATAATGAAAGTGAAAGTTATGTTAACAAAGATGATGAGTTATGTTTTTGAAATGAGGAGAACGAAGCTGAAAGTTTAGAGATAAAGTGAAGTTGATAATGAAGTTGAATGGGTGCTGAAACATTGATGAATGTAAGTATACATTGATGTTTTGTCTTGTATGATAAGTGGACAGCAATGTATGATTTGTTTTGTGGATGTTTTGAGTTGGAATAGAGATGAGAATGAAAGGGAAATGAAGTAAAAATGATTAATTAAGCATAAGATGGTTTGGTTGTAACATGTGAGAGTTAAAAATCTAGGAATTCATGAGGACAAGGGTTGGAAATTTACAGATAACAAAACCCACGATCATGGGAATTGAAAGGATAGCGAAAATATGTTCTGTTAATGAATCTCATGATCGTGGGATGGCCTCCACAATTGTGGGAATGGCCTTAAGTGTGAGATGTTATCTTTTATGTGATAGTTGGATCAACAAATGATAAGATACTTTCCTATAATGCATTTAGGGATGATGGATTAATTGATTAAATGTGTGATATACTTAGGGTGATAATCAAGGTTATAACTTAATAATGGATTGTTATATATAAAGTATTAAAATCTGGAAAATTATGATTATAATAAGAACAAAGGTGTTTAAATAATGGCTAATGTGATTCAAATGAGATGAATGATGTGTATTAAGTATAGATAAATGAGAAATTGGATATTATATGATCTTATAATGCTAGAAAAGAAATGATGAATGATTGAATTGTGATATTAGAATAACTAAGTTCTTTGAGCTATAAACGTAAGTGCAAGTTGGACATATGCAATTGAAATTGTTTGAGTGATTGAGATATGAGATTAAAGAAACATACCCAGAATAGTCAAATTGAGCATATATTACACATTACGCATATACATATGTATATGAATGAATGTTTATGAGATTATGCAAATTAGTAATGTGTGTACAAAATGGATATTGCATGAATTTGATACACAGGATTGAACATTAGCGTCCAAACATTTCCAGATCATAGAACAAAATGCTAATCTGGAGCATACTATGAGTCGACCTAAATGGTATCACATTTATTTCATTGTTTTGTTTTAAATTTCTGTATTAAATTATTACTAATGTGAATGTGATTGAGACAATTCCAGACATAAATAGTCTGAGGATTTTGATAAATGTGAATGTATTGGAAGTGTTTCATTGAATGTGAATGAGAAATAAATAAAAGTGTTATTAATGTTTCTTTGAATGTCAAGTATAGATCCGATGAAAATGCGAAAAAGTGAATGTGTATTGAATAAATGTGATTGATTGCATAGATGTGAATTTATGCATTTCATTACATGATATGCATGATCAGATAAAGGTAGTTGTGACTGAAGTAGCCACTAAAAAAGAGCTTAAAACTTATACTATGATTAAGAGCCAAAGACTCACTATGTACAATGAGCCCATTATCCTTAACGGATACAGGACAGTTATCAATGGACTTGGTATCTACAATAGATACGAGATTGTTAAAAGGACTCAATCACAACAAAGTAACAACTAGAAGTGGGTCACATGTGCATTGCATTTATATAAATTGAAGTGTATTAAGTGAATGATTGAAATGAAATATATGAAAATGATGTGCAATTTATGAATGTGCAAATTGTCTGTGAATATGAATATGTGAAGTGTTCTATGTTGATATGAGTAAGCCCATCGAGGATGGTTAGCTCACTGAGTTTGCAAAACTCACCAAAATTGCAACGTTGTCTTTCAGGTTCAGGAGATACCTAGATAGACAAATTAGAGTATAGCCACTACAATCGAATAAGAGATAGAGGCAGGGATCAGTTTGCATCTACATATGTCTACAATTATTTTGTATTCAGATTTGTTTTCCGCAACTGTTAAATGTGTATATATGAATTCTGTACAATGTATACGTGAATTCAGTTTGTAATAACAATTATGACTTGGAAGCCTTTTATTAGTATAATGGGCCTAAATGATTATTGGAATTATGATGGTATGCTTATTGTTTGTAACACTTGTGACTGAAAATGTTTATGAATAAAATGGGCCAAAAATGATTATTAGTTTTCTGAAATATACATGTGATGTTTGAAGAATTTTGCAATGAGTTTGACTGACTATCCTAGTGCACCACCCTCGTAGAGTATGTTCTCGAATAACATCGGTATATTCAGAGATATGCCCTATAAGAGTGGGGTGCTACATAAACCCCTCTTTTACTTTTATGTATCACATTAGGAATAGTGTGATATTTATTAGGGGGAAGGGGTGTAGTTAAAAAAAATATTTATTATTTATATGTTGTGTGTTTGTTTTCCCATTTAGTAGTTAGAGATGCAGGGTTATTAAATAAACTCGACTGGATTAGAAATGTTAAAATGAGTGAATGAATCTACTTACATGCTTAGGCTAATTGGCTTGGATTTCAATTAAAGGGACATTAGCTTGTTGTGATAGATGAATGATACTTTTCATTTGGTAAGAATTTAAGCATTTTTAAAATATTAAACACCAAATTCAAGTATTTTGTTAAGAGTTTTCTTTCATAATTAAGGAACTCTAGAACTTGCTTACAAATACTAGTTGATATCACATAATCTTATGCAAATATTAAAACGATGAAGGCAATTATGATTTACCCCTATTGCTTAAAAAGCCACATGATATAACCTTTAATGAACCCCCTTTGAGCATAAAACGAAACCTTTTCTTTCTTTACCCAAAATATAAGCCTTAACCTTAATTATTTACCTCTTCGTTATACCTACCATAAGGCAAGTTGAGCATTTGAATGGGTATAATTGGATTTAGGGAATAATTGTTTGAATAAGTGTGGAGGAATTATAGCATATAGTCTACGTTTAAGTTAGGAATGGGTAGGCTTGTAATAATGTGTATCTCTCCTTTACATTTTTTCTCTTCTAAACTTGATCTTGTTATAAATCAATAAATGAAAAATATAGAAAAAGAGAAAACTCAAGAAGAAAAAAGAAAAAAAAGAGAGAAAAAGAAAAGAAAAAAGAAAAGGAAATAGAAAAGAAAAGAAAGAGAAGATGACCAAAAACTGGAAAGAAGAGAGAAGTAAAAAAAAAAAAAAGGGGAGTGTTAATTTTGTTAACTGAGAGGAAAGAATTGAGTGTTTTATGGTTCATTGTTTTGTATTATTTTAAATGCTCAATTTGTGTTATAGTTTCAAACTGCGATTTTCCTTTTTCCCACCCTCAACCTGGCCTTATTACAACGAACCTTCAGATTGATGTTTGTCTTTAATATGAGTGGTGGAGATTGGATTAGTATGCAAGCTTATGGTAGATGCCTTACATAAATGAATGATGAGTAAATATACCCTACCCTTAAATGCTTGAGAGGATGAAGAGTGGAGTGAGTATCTATCACACTTGTTGATGGTTCTTTAAATTGAAGTGCTTGCTCAATTTAGCTAACTATTGGAAGAATAGTTTATTCATAGAGTATTATGAGTTTTAAGTTCTTAAGTTGTGTTTATTGAAATGATCATTGATATCTTTGACTATTAGTTGAGAAAATTGTTGTTTCCATTATTTGTTCTAGTATAGTCCAGTGTTCTTTATTTTGCTTGAGAACAGACATAGTTTAAGTATGGGGGAATTGTTGTGTCTAGTTTCTATTTCTTTTTAATTGCTCATATCTTGAATTTGGTTACAAATTCTTATGTTTTGATCCAAATGTGAGATAGATTGAGTGAAATTGGTGTGGATACTGCATGAATCTTAATCGGATTATTTTGTGAATATTGCATGAGCTACATGTAAGTGGTTGTGCATGTGCAAGTCACATCCTGTGACTTACATGCACAGTAACCATGACTTACATACACAACCGTGCATGTGGATGTGCATATGTAAGTCACGACACACACCCCTTCATTTCCTTCATTTTCTAGTAATGCTTTAGTTATATATGTGGTAGCTGAGAGGTTGAGGGCACGAAACCCTAGACTTAGGAGCATACTACAAATAGGAGAGGGTGGTGCAAAGATACAATCTTTCATTCACTCTTTATTCCCTACATAGAGAGACACTTTGGGAGACAGATAGAGAGAAAAAAGGGAAGACGAGAAGAGAAACAAAGAGAGTCGGTGAAGAAGAGAGAAACATAGTAGAGAGTTGGAAGCAGAGCAAGCCTTCGACCATCTAGTGAGAACAAGCTAAAATAAAAGACGAGAGCTAATGCGGGAAGCTTAAGAGGGACATCCAAAAGACAACCACCTTCACACTCACTCGATCTTTGCTTGCTTATTATATTTTTCATCTATTATTAGTTTCTTTTTTATTTACTGAGCTTATTACTTGTTAGCTTAAGTGATTATTATTTGTTTTCTTTTCATAGTTCATTTAGTGTTCACTGTTTTATTGCTTAATACTTTTATTCATAGTAACATGGAACTGAAGTTTATGGCGATGATGAACTATGTTTATGCTATAATGGGTTGATCTCTTTTTCTTGAGGATTAATGTAGCTATTTTAGTTAAAAATGCATGATTGAGGAATTGTGTTGTTGTCTTATGTTCGCTATAGTTTCTGAACTGAATGGATGTATTAGCATGAACAAACTTTGCATCATTTTAGTATTAAACGAAGGACTGAGAGGAGAAGTTTAATATGAAACTAGAAATTATAGACGCTTAGGTGATGAATTTCATCACCAGTGTAATGAATGCCACTCATTTACTTGCTACTTTCTTATAATAAATGCTAGCTGCTTGAAACATGGAACCAAAGCTTGTACAGAGCTCAAATCATTTCAAAGTACTGAACTCATAAATTGTTGTTTCTGATTTTTGCAGAAATAAAGCAGGGACAAATAAAAAAATGTTGTAGGTGGGAAAACAAGGAACAGAAAGAGGAAGCAATCGATAAGAGAAAGAAAGAAGAAGCATTAGCATTGAACTTAGAAAAAGTTAGAAGAAACCTAGAGAATGATGTTGGATCACCTATGACACGGGAATTTACAGTACGTAGCGGAATGGACCATAGAACTTTGTGTCTTGTGCTTTGATTAACTGAAAACAACACAACAAGAAGTGTAACCGAAATTACCTCTTGATGCGCGAAGATTAGGATTCTTTTTAGATATGTTGACGCTGCAACTCACGAACGTCCTCTACCGGTATCCACACGAGGATGAATGATCCGGGCAGTGGCTAATGTGTGCTAGCATGTTCTAGAACACGTTAGAACGCCGCACAATTTTATCTCGAAAAAGAACAAGTGGCTAAGTCTAAGTGGCTAGGGTTTTTCGTGTGTCTTCTAATGAGGCATAAGTTCTCTATTTATAGAGTAACCCTAATCCCTATTCCTATTACGAATAAGAATATCATAATCCTAAACCTATTAGGATTATGGAAGCCCAATAAATTTCGGCCCATATTATATCTCATATAATAAAAGCCCAACAACTTAATTCAATCTAACCCAATAAATATATCTACATATATTTATTCAGTTCCTAATAAATTAGGCCTAAGAGAATAAGCTCAAATCATATTACTCTTTGTATGTGACCCTGGAGGCTTATTTGATGTTGGCAATGAGCTTGACCACTCTTCAAGGCCCATAAGTCATAAGCGGCCTCTAGCAAGACATTATAACTACCCAAATAAAATAAGGATCAATAATCCGATTTAACCTATAACTATGGTTACAAACTCAGTCCCTTTGTAACACGATATCAAGATTAATCATAAGGCATGGTACATGTCAACCTTTGATTA
>JANQBM010000007.1:10172000-10185234 GCA_025594535.1 Erythroxylum domingense
CTACTATTAGAAGTACTCCACACACTCGTCACCTGGTTTCGGCCCCCATGTCCCTCCGCATTACGAGACTAATTGAATGCAAGTAGAGCAACGCTAATTTCTGCCATTTCTTCATCAGGTAAAACTACGAATTAATAGTCCGATCAATCCTCGCTATTTCTTCTCGTCATCAAGAACAAGATTGATAAGAGTGGCAACTTGGTCTGTTGACATGCGTAATATGGTCTACTTTCATATAAATTATTCTTGGCGGTTGATGAAAATACATGCTATGTGCACTCAACAATGTCTACATCGTCTTCTTTTACTCTAATCTGTGTTTGTTTTGTTCTCCTGGATTCTTAATTTAAGTTCTCTTATTTTATTGCCTACTTTTCTGATGCTTTACATTGTATACATGATCTTAAATAAGGAAAGATTAAACTGCAAATGTGGTGGTTAATGCCTTCTGTCTGTTTGACCATTAACTCGTGTTTTAATGTGAATACGGTGGATTTGAATTTGCTTTCTTTTGATTAGCGGCTGATTTTGGTTGAATTTATTGTCGTTCAATATCATGAACATGTGTTATGGGATCTATCTATGAATATGTGTTACTGGATCTACCTATTGAGGGGCAGAATGTTAAGTTTAATGACAAATTCAATAAACGAGCCACCATTTCTTCGAGGGGCAAATCGTTCTTTTCTTTTTTCGTTTGTTTTTTGGCGTAGTCCGATTTACTGATACCAAATTAACGTGGAGGTATTCTGAATATTGTCATTTGCAGGATGGAAGATTCAGAATTGGAGTGGTTGGGAGAAAGTAGCGGAAATGGGAACTGGATTTTGAAGAAAGGATTGACTTATGGAAAGCGAATTCTAGTAGCAGGCTTTGTTGTTACTTCTGCACCCATAATTCTTCCTCCGCTGGTGGTTATTTCTGCAATTGGGGTTGCTTGTTCAGTCCCATATGGGCTTTTTTTGGCAAGCTATGCTTGTACTGAGAAGATTATGAGCAAGTTGCTTCCATGTCCTACGTCGCCTCCTCTGTTCCTGGAAAACGGCCTACGAAGTGACGATGATGGTGAAGAACAGAGGGCAAAAGATGAAAGCAATTATATGGAGGAACAAGGAATGCTACTGGAGGAAACAAAAGGGGAGGCTAGGGTAATGTGGGGAGGAAAAAAATTAGCGGATGGAAATAATGAGATTGTGGAGGAAAACGGATACGATGAACACGTTGATGGGCGTCTGTACAATGAAGATGAAAGGTCATTACAGGAGATAGAGATGAAAGTGGAGGGAATAAAGGAAAAAGATTCGTTGATAGAAGAAAGCCAGGTTGGAGACGGTGAGGCATCTGCAATCTCTATTGAGATAGCGGGAGCTGGAAACCAAGCCAAACTCGAAGAGGCACCCATTGAGACAAATGTGGTGGTAGAGTTGTATAAGGATCATGGTGATTATGAACAGAATGATGAACTTGTGATTGGGAGAGGAAGTTTGTTAGAAAAAATTAGGGATGAGGACAAACATGAAAGTCAAGTCAAAGAATACATATATAGTGTAAACAATATCTCTACATCTTCAAAGGATAAAGATCAGGGAGATAATAGGGATGACAAAGGAGTAAAACTACCTTCAGCACCTATTCTGCAAAAATATGTGGCTTCAGAGGATGGGGTTGTTTCAGATCAAAGGCATGCCAATAACATCTTGACAAAGGAGCTAAGAAATGGGAAAGACAAGTCAAATATGCTGTCAGGTATAAAGGAATCGGATCATCTTGCTGGCACTGTTAACCAGGATCTCCAAATGAATAAAGAAATTGGAGTTACCAGATCTTCTAATTTGGATGCAAGGGAAACTGCAGATGAAAGTGGTTTAGATTTGTTTGATCCTAAGAATGCAGCTAATCTGAAGTGCTCCAAAGATGATGAAACATTTCAAGGTAAATTTCTATGATTAGATACTGTGCAGATTATATAATTCTCGATCTGATTCTTTTAAAAATGATAATCTGCAGGAGCCAAACAGTTAGAAGACAAGGCGATTGATTCCTTGGAAGCCACACTACCAGTAAGGATCCAGGGCTCAGAACCAGTGGTTAGTTTCTCCAAAAACGACTCCCTGTGACTTCTTCTTAGACAGATTTTGAGTAACTTTTTTCTATCATAAATTACATGCCTCTTATGTATTGGTTGATCATATGGCGGAAAGGTCACCCTTTGGAAGTGATTTTGTTTTCTGATATGGATACTAATAATCCTTGAAAAGTGATTACATTTTCTTTTCTGTGGTGACATGCAATGTTGCGCCTACAGGCATTGTACAGTGAGGAGATGATATGGAAACAAATTGATGCAATGCGCGTAATTGTTGGATATACTGCTGCACCTCATAAAACCTGTATTGAGGAACTCAAGGCACTTTATGTTTTCACTGGAATTGAACCGTCTTCTTCATTCAAGGAGCAGAGTGATCTAGTTGAAGCCAATGACAAGCTAAGGTTCCTTATGTCCATTATTGGAGTCAAATAGGAAGCTTCAGATTGTCCCTCAAATGATTTACAGAAATCATTTGTCTAGTAGAGGCCTTTGTGTGCTAGTTCTTTGTTAAGGTTAGGCTGTTCTCTAGTTAGAATTTTCTGTAGGGATTACTTTTTCATGTTACCAAGTCCCTGCTGGTAGGGACAAAGATTATATATAATACTTGTGTGCCTGCAGCTTTGGCTGTGTGCATTATTTAGTTGTAATTGCTGTCTACCTTTTGTCCTTAGTCCTGTAAGCCATGAGCTGGAAAGGAGATTCAGGATCTTGTTCGAACAAGTGCAATTTATATATAGCGGGGATAACATCATTTTTATATGTCCATGAGGTTTTAAAAAATTTAAGCATCTTAAAAATAGATATAAAGATGTGAGAATTGCAGTTTTTTGTCACTGGAGAAACTCAGAATTATAATTAGATACAAGCTCATTACAGAGGAAGCAGAAAATTATCTGGAAGCGCCAAAGCTGTGAAAAGTTTACTAGTAGCTATGGAAAGTTTACTATCAAAATTTCAAACCACCTGTCAACAGAATGTCATGATGAAAACTTCTCTGATTCTCTAATATATGTCTCAAAGCATTCTTCTTATTTTGCCTAGCCCTTAAAGTATGGTCTGAAAATACTGGATAAACTAGGCAATTTTCTTTCCAACATCATTCGTAAACTTTGTAATCAGCAACTGAAAACTCCTCTATTTACTCTTACTTGGAGTTGGACCTACAACCTTGTCAACTCAATTATAGTGAATAAATCAATGGAGCATATGGCTACTGTGAGAAGCTCACTCTTCTCTCTTCCTCCTTGGGGATTGGATAAAGGCCTCGTTGACTCCACTTTTTCACAGCTTCTTTAACTCTTTTTCTTCATCCTCCTAGCTTGATTTGGCTCCTGCTTTCATCAGCTTCCTTCCTCTCTTTTTTCCTTCCTAGCTTAGAAAGTATTTATCTAGTTGTTTGCTTCCAGATCTGTTTTCAAGAAAAGCGCAGGGCATCTTTGACTTTTCACCTTTAAAGTTTTCTCCTGCTTGAATCTTTTACCGTTTTTAGTTACTATTGCTCCTAACAACTAACTAAAAATTGATTTTCTTTTCTTTTTCATATAATATAGCATTGTCTCTATACCATCAAGCAGACTGCTACTATTACAGAAGGGGATGAGTTTCCACCTTTGCCTCCTCGTGCTTCTTCCTGGCAAGTGGGCTTTTATTGAACTTGGTCCCCCCTTGATCCTAGCTTCTCAAAAGAGTTGGAAGCAAGTTGTTGGAGATTAACATGGTTTAACCATTCATTTTAATCCTCATAAGGAGCTACATGGTAAGATGATTGTGTGTCCTGGTTTAGAAATTTTGGAAGGAGCCAGAAACTGTGATTCTATATTGGTTATTTTTTTCTCTGATCAAAGACCTCCATTCCTTGTTATTCATTTCTTAGCAAATGAAAATGGTTTTTTGGAAGCCAATAAGAGAGGAGTTGAATGCCCTTTTGTTGGCTCTAAACAATTTATCTGTGTTTAAAAATTGAAAGCTATCAAGAGTGTACTTAAGTTATTATATGATCATAAGGGTCCTAGCACCAAAGCAACCTTGGATTTTGCTAAAGAGGAGCTTGTTGTTGTGCAATCCCAACTTGAATTCTTTCATAATAACCCTACTTTGCTTTCCAAGTAGAAATTGTTCCTTTTTAACTACATACAAGTTGTTAGCAACCAATCCTCTCTTCTTAAACAAAGAGCTAAAGTGAATTGAATAAAGGATGGTGATAAGTTTAAAAAAAATCAATTCCATCCTTGCTAGAAGAAATCAAAACAAGATAAGCTCTATCATTTCTAGTGATTGTACCTTACTTTAGAACCATCATAAGATCCAAAAGGAAGTTGTGAAATATTATGTTTCTCTATTTAGAACTTCAAACCCCCCTCAACTTCTATTTCTCACCTGAAGGAATTTATTTCCAAAAGAATTAATGCTGAAGACATTGCTCATTTAGTCAGACTTGTTGAGGAAAAACAAATAGTGGAGGTGTTTTTCAAGATGAATGAAATGAAAGCCCATGGACCTGATGGATTGAATGTTTATTTCTTTCACGAATCTTGGGAAGTGATAGGCCAGTTTGTGAAAGATGTAGTGTTTGAATTCTTTGCAATAACTGCTCTCCTAAGGACATCAACAAGACATCTCTATGCTTGGTCCCTAATATGTGCTTAATTGATTATAAATTTACTCTTTAATATTTAGTGATTGATGCTATGAAATGTTTAAGAAACTCATTTTTGTTCATATTTAGTTTTAGGTACAACTTGAAAGTTCAAGAGCTAAAATGAGTTAAAAACACATTCCTTAAGCCATTCTCTTGATTTCAAACTCATTTGTCATTGTGGAACAAGAAGGAGATGGATTAGAGTGAAGTTGGGATAAGAAAATGCAAGAAATGAAGAATTCACCATGTAGTGCAAGATGCGCATTCGTGAATATTGAAGTTTTTGGTTTATACTGTCGTGCACAATTTTGAAATGTGTATTTTATTAATGATGCACAGTTGGGTGCACGTCCTCCCAGAAACCTAATTTCTTCTATAAAGGGACATTTGAGTAGCTAAGAGACGTATGAATTATTTTTGGACGAAGAGGGGGGACAACACTCCTGATTCTTTGGGATTTATGGAGAGCTAATCTTCCTTTTTCTAGTTTAGAGGTGAAATCGAAGCTGAAGAGCAGATTTAGGCATATCTTCATTGTGTATTGTTGTTCTCTCTCTCTACGGATTGTTTATGTTATCCTTTGCTTATTGATTTGAGTATTCATGTATGGATAATTAGTATTCTCGTTCTCATTTAATTGTTTATGTATGAACCCAATGCTAAAATATGAAATACAATACGTAATAGTTGTGTTCTAGATTCATTTGTGGTAACTAATGGTGTTGAAATATTAGGATAACGTAAAATAGGTCAAATCATGTCTTATACGATTTAGCTTTCTAGAATGGAGACCTTAAAATTCCAGAATACTATCATTCATATGGTGTGATCACGTCTTATACATGTTATTAGTTTGTTTGGTTTTGAAGAAATTTGTATTTTTAATTAATTAAATAAATAATAATTATTAATTTTTTTAAAAATAATTTATAAAATTAAAAAATTAATTATTTATATGAAAAACAAAACCCTAATTTCTTATGTTTCTTTTTTCAGCAGCTTTACAACACCAAAACAACAGTTAGTCTACAATGTATCACATACTCTTATCATGTTCACCTACATCATAATACATCTCCTTTCAGATGCTCACAAATCAAGAGAGTCCTCTACTTTATGCTTTATTTTTGTTGATTATGTTGTGAGATGTGAGTATATTGTGCATACATTGGGAAAAATGCATGATTTAGATGTAGGATAATGAGCATTTATATTATGGTGAGCTTTGGGATTTGTGTTAGGATTGATGATGCTATAATTCATATATTGATTATTCTTATGATAGGTTTATAATTTTTTTATTTAAATAATCCTTAAGTTATGATACATTTTTGGTTTAATAAATAATGCATGAGAGAGAAAAGTACGATTAGTGTCTTTCACTAAATTATTTTAAGTATCTCGTTGGTTTTATTAAATGAAAGTGTGCAATACTTGATGCATTTTAACCCCTATATGAGCTTTAAGCCTAAAAGCATTCATCACATTTATGCTCATACATATGTTTTTATTGTGTGTTATCAAACATAGCTTTTGTTATGCTAGATGCTTTTGAATACATGTTGAGACCCCATTTTTTATGAATTAGTGTAAAAAGATGATAAGGGCACTTAAGATAACCATTTTTGAACTAAACAAGCCTACCTTACTTTTTATCCCTAAAAACCCAAATTGAGCCTTACCCTTTCTTTTCTTGCATAATAACCTTGTTACAAGCTACTTTTACCGTTCTTGTTGTTAATGTCCTTAATGATTTTGAACCATTGCATAGGATTTTGACTATTTCCATAAGAAGTAAATCAGTTCATTCAAGTTTCATTATTTTGATTTTTCATTTTTCATATATTAGGGGAGAAATATAAAAAAAGAAGAGAAATCTCCTCTTTGATGATCTTGTTTAAAAAAAAAAGAAAAAAAGTGATTGAAAAGGATGCTATTTAAATAAATTTGAATTTTTCATTAATTTAAGTTGAAACTTATGTTAACAAGTTTGAATAATTTCCTTCATTTTACTTAACCTAAAAGCTTCTTTTTGTCATACCTTACCTAAGGTAAGTTGTAAGTTACAACCCTTATAAAGTCCCTATGATTTATGCATTAAGTTCATTTTTTGTTAAGTGTTGAAGATATAATTGATAAGCAAGATTATGGAAATAACTCACTATACTTTGATTTGAAAGTTTAATGAACCCTAGACACGATTAAGTGTATAGAGTGAAATCCTTGAGAGGGTGTCAAGTTATGTTTTATTTAATTTTAAAGGAATTGATGAGATGTTATATTTAAATTCTAATAATGTGTCCGGTGAGTGCTTATTCTCTCAATTTTTATTTTATCCTAAACCTTTAATCTGAATTAACTTTTAGATCTTTATGGATAACAAGAAAGAAGATGACAAGTTGATATGAGGATAATTGATATATTGAATTGATGTATGCTTGAGCACACATGAGTTCAGTGTGGAGGAATTTGATGAGATGTTATCTTGATATATTAATTAAAATTCTCTCCTTTTGTTTTGGATATATTTTGGTGCTTAAATAGGAAATTTAATTTTTTTTAGGAGATGAAAAGTACAGATTGCATCAAATTGAAACATTATTGGTGAAATCACAAATTTTGGAAAAATTGGATAGATTACTGCAGTGGATAAGGTGAGATCAAGTCTAATGTCAAATTTACTTGAAAAGTTGGGAGTTCAATTAGGAAACTTCTTTCTATCCCTATTATATAGGTATTTGGATTTGCTTTAGATAGGCATCGTTGCAAGATAGGATTAGATTAGGTTTAGAGTAGGAAAACAAAATAAGTAGACATCTTTCACCTCTCTCCACTCCATTCAATTGTTTCTTTAGTAATTTTCTCTCAATTCTTCATCTTTCTTCCACCTTTGTTGTTGAAACTTAAGTCATGTGTTGCTAAACTCAAACATTCTAATTCAAGGGGATTAAAAACTTTACTTGTAACCTTGTGAGGTTTTGTTCTAAACTTTTATTCATGTTTTAATTCAAGTATTTCTTATTTTATGTTCTTATATTTCATGAATAATCAATATTGATTGATCTAATAAGTTAATTTAATGTTGATTATTTTATCGCTATCTATGAATTTAGTGATCTGGAATTTTCATAAAGGATTAATATAAGTAGCAAATTGGTTATTTATAAATTTGCATATTTAACTTATGATAAACAAGAAAACTAAGTTAAATAGTTGTAGCTATTTTACTTATTTAATTTAAGGTTTAGTCATTTTCATTAAGCTTATTTTTATTATTTAATTGATATGGAATACTATTATACCCAGTCAATTGATGGTAAGTTTTAATTTTGATGTTGGATTTAAACCAATTAATTTAGAAAAATTGAAGACTTATTATGATTATCCTAATATGTTTCGTACTAAATACATAAATTGTGAAAATTATTCTTTTTAGAGCAATGATCAATGTTACAATTAGATGAGATATTTCCCTTGAATAAGAGTTTTGTATCCTTGAATTTCTCACTTTTATATTCAGTTGATTTAATTTGATTTCTTGTTAATTTTATTTAGTTAATCAAAAGCCCCCTAATTTATTTTATTAATTGAAATTAAGAAACCAATGTTTAGTTTTCTTGGGATTCGACCTTGTTCCATGACTACTACAAGAAGTAGGAGAATCAAAATTAATTTTGAGGGCTTTAAAAACCATACTATGTCAACTGTAAGAATTACTCTATAACACGCTCAATTTGCTGTTTATTGTAATCCTTCTTCCAATATTCTAACTAATAAGGAGAAAAATGCTCTATGTGCTTTCTCCCAAGCCTTTAGTTTCCATCATTCCCTCTTAAAGCAAAGGTCCAGAGTAAATTAGTTGTAGCATGGAGATAAGAACTCTGCTTTCTTCCATAAAGCAATTTCCTCCAGACATGCTTCAAAAAGAATTGTTTCTATCAATCACTTAGATTCCACTATGGAATCCCATACCTTGATCATCAAAATAGTTGTGGAGCATTTCACTAATTTTTTGGGATTAGGATCCAATATTCAATCCTTCTCGAGACGCATCAAAGAAATTATCCAAGACCAGCTTTCCCTTCATGATTTCAGTGTTCTCTCAGCACCAATCTCCATTTAGGAAATCAATCAGACTTTTAAAACACTCCACCCTAAAAAAACTCCAAGTCTAGATGGTTTTAATGCCAACTTCTTTTTTAAAGTCTGGCACATTATTGATTGACTTTAGTTTGCCAATATTGAATTAACCACAAGTGCACGACGTAGCTATAGCTAGCATAGGTAAGTATGGGTTGATCCCATGAAGATAGTAAGTACTAGTAGTTACCTTTCTCCTATTTTCTAGCCTACGAATTGGATATTTGATTTTTGATTACAAATAAAACTTAAATAAATAAACTAAAATTGGAAACAAAAATGAATGTAGAAGAATAAGAAAACTACTTAAAAAAATCAATATCAAGAATTAGTATCTAGGTGATGAACTCCTCTAAAAACCATTAAATAATCAACCTTTTATCAGGTAATTATTTTATTGATTATTGGATCATAAAAATTCCTATCTTATGTTAATAACTTTCTTGAGACTACTAAAGACCAATCCATAGGTTGATTAAATAAAATCTTTCTTGTTAAAGTTCATATGATTGCTTTATCGATTTATGAATTCCGATATTAGGTTTGATTATAATCTAGAAGATTTATGTCTAACCTATCTCTAGGTTTGTGTTCAACTCCTTTCAATTATGGTACATTTATTCATACAAATGATTTCTCAATCTCAATGATATGAAATCAAATAATGCAATCTATTAGAACATGTATAAAACATATAACTAAGTCATAATAGATCAAACAAAATAACTACATTGAATAAAAGATTAAGCATAGTTATCACAAACTAAGGTTCATCCCACCTAGACACTAAAAAGAGTTTAGTTATTCATAATAGAAAATGAAATCAAACATAAACATGAAGAAAAACTAACAGAAAACAAAGCGTTCATGATTCTAAATCTTCCTTTCTAGTCTATTAAATCTTCTTGCATGTTTAGATTAGATGTAGCCTTCTATTGGATCTCCTATTATGTTAATTTTGTGTTTTCCTTATCTCTAGATCAAAATCATCACCTCTCTAAATGTTTGATTCCTCAAGTCTACTACTAAACTCGACTCTCACTTTTTTTCCTTAGTTCATGTCCTTTTATAGTGAAAACTAGGGTTACTGGGACATACACGGTCACTTACATAGTTGTGTAAGAGCCCTTGTAGCTCTAAAAACCCCTCAAATTGTGACTTTACATGTTCCTAAAGACTTACACGATTATATACACGGTCGTGTATGTCCATGATACTTCAAATCTTCATTTTATGCCATAATTTCATCCAAACTTGTCTCATTTTAGTCCATGAAGGCAATTATAAACTATAAATGCACTTAGAAAGAATTAAATACCAAAAATACAATAAAATATAAAATATTAAGTAAAATGCCTCAAATATGGTTGTATAATTATAGTAAAATATGAATCTATCAATTACCAATAAAATGGTGGTAGAAGTTGTACATGAATTCTTCAATAGGGGTAAGTTATTAAAAGAAATCAACAGCACCTGGATCATACTAATTCCCAAAAGAATCAATCATACTAACTTTGGGGACTTTCAACCTATAGCTTGCTGCAACACAGTTTATAAAATCATTTCAAAGGGGCTCTTGCTAAGACGAAAGGCTATCCTATCCAATCATATAGATCACAGTCAAGGAGCTTATATTCCTAAAAGGTCAATTATAGACAATTTTTTATTGTCCAAGAATTTCTCAAACATTACATAAGAAATAAAGTCACAAAAACTGTGCCATGATAGTAGATTTTTAAAAAACCTATGATATGTTGGATTGGTTTTTCATTATTAATGTTCTATATGCCAGTCGATTTCTGTCACAATTCACCATTTGGATACTATAATGCATGGAATGATATAATCTAAGAGTTTGGTTATTATCAATGATGGTATAAATGATATATTTTTTAATAATGTAAATACATTATTACTTGAAAGGAAGTTTTGTTAGAAAGTCACCTAAGACATATTAATTCTATCATAGCACAATATAACCTACTACATAATCTGTTCTTGACTACATAGAAGATTCTCCAATTAGAGATAATGTTGGAGCTTATTATATTCTTGGATTTGAATAGATACAGATGCATGCTGACTTTATCATGTAGTACTCTAATGAAGTGTGGCAATGCGGAATACCCATTTACCTCCTACTACTTTAAATTTGATCTTCAAATCACCTACAACAAGGTATGAATGATATGTTGCTTGAAAATAAGGCAACAAAGATGGAGATTAATGACCTCAAGGAATTTTTATCTAGGTTCGCTAAAGGTAGGTTCACTCAAACATATATAAATGGAATTAGGTGAAAACTAAAAGGTTAGTATCAAATGAATACCAACAATTGGTATCACCTTTATTGATATGAAATGAGGAACAATCACCATATCTTTAATTATTGATTTCAAAAGGAATAATTACTAAGGATCCTCATATGAGATAAGTAAGAAAATTTGTATAAAAAAGTTAATTTTTGAACGAAGTGAGGAACAAAATGTGATAATCACTTGCTAATAGATAATATTTGAGCATATTGACTTAGCATAAATATTTAAGGAGATAAAATTAATGTTCCATATACCTAGGATGAGAAATATAGATTAATCTTTGAATTAGTACATATTTTTTTAAAAATTGTTTAGTTCTTTGACAAGCACTTTGCATGTGCTCTTCGCCATATGATATAGTTTTGGAAAAGGGAGTGATCGAAGTTATTTATTTTTTCATTTTGATGCTTATAACTTTTTATAACATATACTCTTTTTTATGTTGACAAAGAGGGAGAGAGAATGGTAATATTGAAAATTGAACTTTACAAATCAATGATGCATGAATTGATAGCGAAAATGCAATACATATTACTTTGATATAAGGAGAGTTTCATTTATTTTCTCGAATATCACCAAAACAATTTGTCATTATAAAAAACATAAATAGATTTTTAAACTAAGTAAGGTCCCAATTTATAGTTTTAATGATAAAATATATTAGTATAATTATATTTACTTTTTGTGACATTAATAACTTAATCATAATGGAATCAAGTAATTTGTGAAAAGCCAAGTTCAATAGAAGGGCAAAGTGAAAAAGGAACCAATTAAATTCATTAAGTGATTAAATGATCAACTAAATGAGTAAAGTGAAGCATAAATACAATTTAAGAGTTATTTTAGGTAATCAAAGTGAAGTGGACTAAGAAAAAGGAAGATTAAAGCCATCTAATATAAAACAAGTCAATCCAAATTCTTTATAACCTTCATCTTTGTCAGTATTATGTTCTAAGGGTTCAACATTACAAAAGCATTGCATATTGTATGCTTAATGCATAAATGTTTCAAAATTAAAAGGAAATTGAATTTTGAGTTTTAAAGAAAACCGTTTAATCTTTAAACTACATTAGGAGGAACTATTATATGCGTTTGAGTGTGTTTAAGTCAAATCTTATTAAAGGAATGGGGTTTACACTTTGAAAACTTGGAAGTCTTTTTGTAATGACCAATTTAATAGTTGTTTGTAATGATTAGTTTTTATTTTTAATGGCTAGTTTATAACTAAGTTATAATGCTTATACAATATTGTGTCTCCCACTTCAAATTGGTAAGAAGTGATCCTGTAGTTTAGGCTTAAGCAGAGAAATGGCACGGAAGACTTCATTGCTTATAACATATCATTGAATACCACATTTTAGAGCCTATGGAGGGAAAGGAACCTAAGCATATTTTAGCAAAAAGCAATCGAGATGTGATCCCTATCAATATAACTAATCAGATCCATCACTGAACAATTATTAGTTCATCTTGCTCATATCAATTACAGACTAGATTGTTTGTTCTTAGTCTTTAAGCTTAGTGTATCACATAATGTTGAATTTTAGTGATTAGTGGAAGCTTTAGTTTAAAAGTTTATTTCCCTACCTAAGAGTTAAGCTTAAGCTCAGCTGGTTATTTGCTACGTAACTAGTAATTTATATTTTATTAATCTTCGATTTAGGTTTAAGCTCAGGCTTAGGCTAGGGCTCATATTTTTAGGCTTGACCTGCCCCAAAGCTTAGGTATATATAGTTAGAAAACCTTAGTTCATCCCTTTTATCTTCATTTATCATATGTCTTCCCTTCTTTCTATATCATTATTTTATTTTTACTTTTAACAACCTCCACCCTTACTTCTTCTGTTTCTCTTCTTCTTTATTTCATAATTTTCCAGTTGTCCAAATGCTCTCTTTTCCTAATTTTCTTTTGAAAATTATAATAAAAAATTAAGCCATGAAAGACTAAAAAATAAGTTAACTATATGTGTACTCTCAAGAAGAGACTTTCAAAAATAAGTCAATCCGTTAAGCTAATTAAGCATCCACAAATGATGTATACACAGAA
>JANQBM010000007.1:10188979-10205309 GCA_025594535.1 Erythroxylum domingense
GATTTGGAGAAAGTCTTCCTTTAATAGAAAAAATTCAGAAAAGATTGGAGTCTTAGACTAATAGAACCCTATCCTATGGAGGTAAACTTCAACTTTGAAGTCGGTAATTATGTCAATGCAAGTTTACTGGTGCTCTTACATCTTCCTCTCCAAAGGACTTATTAAAAACTGTGAAAAAATGATGAAGTAGTTTCTGTGGGGTAAAGGAAAAGGTGAGAAAGGAATTGCAAAAGTGAATTGGAAGCATATTTGTCAATCGAAGGAGGCTGGTGAGTTAGGTTTGGAGTCAACCAGCAAGAATAACAAATTTCTAATGATCAAGAGAATTTGGAGAATCCTAAGTGAAAAACAATCATTTTGGATCAAATGGATTCACATCTACATATTAAAAGGTGAGAGTTTCTGGGCTCTAAGAATTAAAGATGATTACTTTTGGTTCTTCAACTAAATCCTCAGGTTGAGGGAAGATGTTCAGCAGCATATTACATGTCAAATTGTGGCAGGAGATAGAATCTCTCTCCGATATGATAATTGGGACAAGTCAAAGTGAATTGGAAGCATATTTGTCAATCGAAGGAGGCTGGTGAGTTAGGTTTGGAGTCAATCAGCAAGAACAACAAATTTCTAATGATCAAGAGAATTTGGAGAATCCTAAGTGAAAAATAATCATTATAGATCAAATGGATTCACTTCTACATATTAAAAGGTGAGAGTTTCTAGGCTCTAAGAATTAAAGACAGTTACTCTTGGTTCTTCAACTAAATCCTCGGGTTAAGGGAAGATGTTCAGCAACATATTACATGTCAAATTGGGGTAGGAGATAGAATCTCTCTCTGATATGATAATTAGGCAGGTCAATGGGCTTTAATTCATAATCAATTGGCAAGATCATTACTGGGAAGGTTCTCTAAGAGAGTTAAGCTTCACAAGATAACTAGAAATGACAATTGGTTGCTTTCCTTAGAAGAATTAAGACTTTTGCCCATTTCTCAATACAGAAGCATCGGAGAGAATAATATATACTTATAGCATGGGGTTTTTATATCAAAAATAGGAAAACTAAAAAGTTATTGGATAGGGCATCTACAAGATTAGGGTGGTGTTCCTTCATTTGGAGCAAGGTTGTCAAACCTAATTCCAGCTTTCTTTTTTGGTTAGCTATATTGAATAGGCTCAGCACTCTCGATAGACTGAAATTCTTATCCTTTTTTATATATATTCTTTGCAACCTAGAGGAGGAGACTAAGGATCATTTGCTCTTTGAGTGTAGTTTCTCTAAAGAGGTGTGGTTTAGAATCTTTAGTTTATGTGTCACTGGTACTAGTTGTTGCAGTCTCACAGATATATTACTATAGATGTCTCAACTGCATATCTCTAAATATGATAAGGAAATATTTATGATCACAGTTGCAATGTGTCTTCAAGCAATTTGGAAAGAGAGAAACAATCGAAGGTTTAAGGAAGATATAACAACCTACTCTCTCTTATAGCATTCTCTACTGCTAATATTAGGTAACAACTGATTATAAATTAGTTGGGACAACATTGTAACAGAGGACTGGCTCTCTCTTGGAGAATATAGTCATCAATGTTTACTCATAGGCCATGGAATTCATCAGTGGGTTCTCTCTATTTGGGATACAGTAAAGAAAATAGTGCTACCCACGCATAGCGGTTTCCTAAGCAACTCAAGCAATTAAAACAGATTTTCAAAATAACCGGCTCAAAAAAGTAGGAGAGAAACGAAAATTAGAGGAAATTTGACTCACCTGTAGATATTCAAGAGCATCTTAGCATTCCTCCTCCAGATCTACTGTTTCACTAGTTAAGTATCACGAAGGAAGGTCCTCTGTTCATGTTGGCATACATACTCCAGACCCCTGATATTCAAAATAAAGCTTGTTACTCTTTAGAGATTAACAAATCCTATAAAATCTAATTTCCTACCTATGATGAAACTCTCTTTGAGCCTAGAGACGGATTGCAGAGTCACTGCATCGCCATTGTCGTATTGCAATATCCAGAACTTTACATCCTAATTGATTAATTGACTGAAGATTTGAGAAAAGTGAGGAGAGCTTTACCCTAATTACTAATAAGTTATTGCACAACTTCTCCCAATTTTGGTTTCAACGTTTAGTCTTGTTCTTTTGTGTTTGTAGTGTTTATCATTGTCATTTTAACTAACGAAGGGGAGTAACTTTCTTTAGCTGTAAACTAAACTTTTTCTTTTTAATGAATTTTTTAAATTCTAAAAAAAAAGAGAATGAAGGACAAATATTTTATAGTTTTGTTTTTATTTCATTAATTTTATTTTTATTATTGACTTTATAATTTCTCTGTTATGTATTAAAAGTGCTTAGTAAAAAGGGAATATAAGATCCAGTTGATATTAATTGTATTGAACATAATGTTTTTTCGGATGGAAGAAGAAGAACCATTACCTAATCTTGATTATAATGAACTTAAAAAAGCGATTTATGAAGAAAATGTATTTGTCATAACGAATGAATCAAGAACATCTATAGAAAGTCAGTTCATATCTTATTTTGATCATATTTAAGTTAAAAGTATAATGGATTACAAATTTACAATTGAGAATAATTCCAATACATTACTAATTTGTAATTGGTTTGAATGCAGTGGAAGAAGTTGATGCAAATACGTTAAATGAAACAACGTTGGAGAATTTTGAACTTTTGACGATGATGAGACATAATATCCTTCAAAAATACAATTTTAAGTTTTGTTGTTATTTTTAATTTTATATTATACTCAAATTTATTTATTATCAGTTCATTATATAATAATAGGCATTGATGTTTATTTACTCATATAA
The DNA here is from genome assembly GCA_025594535.1 of Erythroxylum domingense. Classification (NCBI taxonomy): domain Eukaryota; kingdom Viridiplantae; phylum Streptophyta; class Magnoliopsida; order Malpighiales; family Erythroxylaceae; genus Erythroxylum; species Erythroxylum domingense. The sequence goes on from JANQBM010000007.1 coordinate 10,191,819, forward strand.
TTTTTACTTCTTATTTATTATATATCATAATACTATTTAAACTTTTAAACCTTAAATATTTATTTTGATCGATTCGATATTCGATTCAGATTATAAAGCATTAGTTATTATTAAACAACCAAACTAAATTCAAGTGACACGAGACTAAGAAAGCAACATAAAGCCTTAATGTAGCATAATCAATTTAGCTTCTGGAGTGAAAGAAATAACTAAAATATTTCTCGGAGAAGAATATATTTGTTCACTTTAAGAAGAATATATTTGTTCACTTCATCAACAAATAAGATTTGTTGCGTTGCGTGCGTATGACAGCAAGCTCAAGCTGTCATTGAAAAAGGTCATGCCTTTGTCTTAAATTCCTTAATATGTTTGGTTTTAAGAGTTAATTAATGTTGTCGGAAGTGCCAATGTACGATTTAGAGAGCTTTCAAAAGAGTTCGATGACCTGACCACCTCTGTTGGATCAAAACAACCACAAAAGTCACATTCCTTGCTTCCGCGAGATTCTAACATTGCATCATTTGCTTTGTAAACCCAAGTTTCTGATTGCAGTCCCTGTCCAAACGAAACTACAAAATAGAAAAAAAAAAACCTTGGTCGGTCTTCTCGTTTATAAAGACACGCACCCGGAAAAAGTAAGCCCACCCTTGTGTAGATTCGTGTCTTGAAAGAAGTCACTGTGACATTCTTCTCTAATATGAATCACAAATAGATGGTGAAATATGACTACTTTATGTCCCAAAAACTCGATCACCTATAATGGGACGCAGTGCGCTTGCCCACCTGGGTTTCTGCTAAACCGAACTACTGACAGCTGCGGATTGTTCACTGCAAGCTCCGACATCGTAACTAATACTGGTGTTGATTACTATACCTTATCTTTTCCCGAAACCATCTTCGCTTTTGATTCCATCAGGAAGTTTACTCAGTCTCAGGCAGTTTTTTTGGAGGCAACGCTAGTTATGCTACTTTCTTGGCTCGTCTTTTGCTTCTTTTTGAGGTTTCTGAAGCTTGGAGATGGAAGGAATATTTGGTTCAAGATCAGGTGGTGGATCAGTCGCTTGGATATTTGCTTTGCTACTAGGCACTGGCTGGTTAGTTGATTGTTCCTCTGGCTAATATTTTAGCTTATTTGATTTTACTGCTGCTTTTTATCTTTATTTATTGTAATTTGGTCCTTTTTTCTAAGTTTACTTTTTCCCGTGGAGCAATAAAAAATTTGTCTAATATTCATGTATTTTGACATTGTTATTCTTTATCATATTTAGACTCCATGGGGAATCAAATGTACTTTGTGGAATTTACTTTAACAAGCCTCTTCTTTATGTCCTGAGTTCGAGTGATTGAGGTTGTCTTAAAATTGCAGAAAACTTGCATGTTGGCATTTAAAGTTTTCTGGTTCAGTGAAGTTGTCTGCTATTTATCATGGATTTTACTAGTCAATAATCACGAAAGGCTTGTCAAATATTCAAATCCCTTCTTCACTAACCAAAAAAAAAAAAAAAGATAGAGAAATGAAAAGGTCAAAGGTCAATCTTAAGTCTTGTTAGTGTATATCTATGAAGGAATAAGACATCAGCAAAAAGCAGTTGTATCTTAAAACTTTGAAAAGAGAAAGTTCCATTACTCAAAATTGTAAATTGTATTGATGTTTTCTGTTAAATGCACAGCAATATAAGGAGGTTTCTAACTTGCTTAGAAACAAGAACTTGTTTGTTTGATTTTCGACAACTAGAGAAGAGTTGGCCATAGAAAAAAGAATCAAATGCATCAAGAATTCATCGGGGGAGTATTTCAATTTAAAAGTAGATCCTTCTATTAAAATCTAATTAACAGGCTTTGATGGATTTCTCAATACATTATCATTCTCAACATTTTCCTGATGCTGGTTTTGACTGCCATAAAGATGGTTGGACTTTAACTCGTTAGAAACATGAAACTTGGGAAAGTTGGTATATTGTGAAAATATTACAACAACACTTCTTGTAGAATTGCAGCCATTAAAACATGCTAGTGATATAGACTTAGGTTTAGCGTCCTAATCATATATTGGTTCAAAGGTAGAAACATGTGTAACTATTTAAATAGCAGGAGTTAATGGAATTTTTTATACAGTTTTCATCATTTTTCCTTAGTATTGGCTTATGCTGTAAGAAAATGATTAGATTGAATCCATTGATGCATTTATGAATGTTTTGTGAACCATAAACAGGGTTGGAGTTTGAGAACTGTAATTTAGAAGAGAAGGTATTGTATTTCTTGATGCATTATATACAAAATTAGGGTCATAAATATATAAGTATATTAATACTAATTAGGGAATGTAATCCATATAATCAAGGGATTGTAATCCCTATGGTTAATCAATTCTACAATCTATATCTTACCATAATTTTGAACACTCCCCCTCAAGTTGGAGCATAAATATTGATCATGCCCAACTTGTTTACAAATATAATCAACTCAAACACCATTTAGGGATTTTGTGAAAATATCTTCTGAGTAATTCTCCAATTTTGACATATCCTGTAGAGTTTAAGTTTTGGTGCACTTTTTCACAACTAAAGTGATAATCAATTTTGATATGTTTAGTTCGTTCATGAGATACAAGATCATAAGCAATATGTAAAGCAACTTGATTATCACAACACAACTTTGTTGTTATTGAGGCTTTTAGAACAATTTAAGATAAGAGTTGATATATCCTCATTATCATATAAGTTGATTGTGCCATAACTATGTATTCAAATTCTGCACTAGATCTAGATACAACATTTTGCTTCTTACTTTTTCATAAGTCTAAATTTCCTCCAACAAAGACATTGTAGCTAGTAGTAGATTTCTGATTGATCTTAGAACCTGCCCAATCAACATTTGAAAAAGATTTGATGTGATTTTGTCCATGATTTTCATATACTATCCCTAGTCCAGGAGCTCCCTCTAGGTAACATAAGATCCATTCTAGGCACTCCAATGATGAATAGATGGAGAAGACATGAATTGACCTACAATAGTGACAGAATATGCAATGTTAGGGTGAGTTATTGTAAGATAGTCTAATTTTTCATTCTATCTTCTGTGCTTTTTAGAGTCTTCAAGCAAGTCTCCATCTTTGGTGAGTTATAATTAGGGGGCATTGGGCTATTGCATGGCTTGGCTCCCAACTTTATGTTCTTAGTTAATATATCAAGTACATATTTCATTTGAGACAAGAAAATGCCTTTGTTGCTTCTCGTTACTTCCACTCTCAGTAGATACTTCAAAGCTTGTGAATCTTTTATGTGAAATTGATTGTGAAGAAAGAATATTAATAATTAAATGCCCATATCATCACTTCCAATAATGATGATATCATCTATATGCATAATAAGGAGAATAATCACATATGCAGAATGTTTATAGATGATTCATTGATCCAATTTGCTCTTATTTATTACATACGTTTTTAGTGCTTGACTAAATTTTCCAAACCAGGCATGTGCACTTTGTTTCAAACCATACAGGGGCTTTCAAAGATGACACTTTCTATTGTCCTCCTTAGCATGTCGCTTAACACTTCGTCTTGGAGGTCAACATGTAAGAAGACATTTTTCATGTCTAATTGATGTAATGGCCTATCATAAGTAGATGCAATAGAAATGAATAGATGATTATAGGTTAGCTTAGTGAGAAAGTATTAGAATAATCTATACCATAAGTCTAAGCATAGCCTTTTGTTGTAAGTCATTCTTTAAGCTGAGCCACTAATCCATTTATATCCAGTAGCCTTCTTTTCGATAGGTAAGTTCACTAAATCCCACGTACCAATAGCATCTAAAGCATTCATCTCTTTTACCATAGCATTATGCCAATTAGGATGAGATAAAGGATCATGAACAGTTTTCGAGAGAGACATAGAGTCATTTGAGGCAACAACAGAACATGAAGAGGAAGAGAAATAATCATAAGAAACAAAAGAGGAAATAGAATAAGTGCATTGATGTTTACCTTTGCAAAGGGTAATTGGAAGATTATCAGATGTTGGATTTGATGTTGAAGAGTAAATAGGTATAGAACTTGTATTAGGATGATTTCTTCTATGGGAATAGACCAAATGGATAGGTGGTTTTTTATGTGTAAAGATAATATTAGTAGTCTAATCGGTGATCTCTTAAACTAATAGATCAGCATCATCCTCCTTTTCAGGCATTGAAGAGGTAGGGAAGAAACTAGAAAGGAATGTGTTTGAAAAAAGTAATATCGGGGGTCTTTATTGGGTATGCTCATAGTCAACGAGGTTATAAGTGCTACAACCCTTTAACACAAAATTGTTGTCTCCATGGATGTCACATTTCTAGAACATCAAAAATTTTTGCTTCAGGGGGAGAACTCTAATGAAGCAGAAAATTTTTGGGATGCTACTATTACTCCCAGTCCCCTACCTACTGTCATCATCGATCATAATATAATTCCTGATAATGAAGCCAAAGATACTACTCCTAATCTATCCATGCCAGGAAATTCCGGTTCAACAATAGGGGGAGAAATACTACTTTCCGTTCCTAAGGAATGGAATACTGAGCTTCATGTTTATACTAAGAGGAAGAATCAATTGAGAAGTAGAGAACAACCTACCTCAACAATGCATGGCCTCTCAAAACCATCAGAGAATGAACCTGGGAACAATTCAGGTAACTCATCTACTACTTTACCCTTTATTGTGCGTAGTAATGATCAATCTATACCTACTGACCCATAAATTACCAGTGATATTTCTACTGATCTCTATGCTGATAATTACCTACCCATAGCATTTAGAAAGGGGAAACGGGCTTGCACCAACCATTCCATATCAAAGTACCTATCTAATGGGAAACTATCACACATACATAAATCCTTTATCTCTAAAATCACTAATCTGTTTGTACCAAGAAACATTCAGGAAGCACTTCAAGATCTGGATTGGAGATCAGTTGTTATGGAAGAAGTAAATGCACTTGAGAAGAATAGAACTTGGGAACGTGAGAATTCCCCTAGAGATAAAAAGCTGGTAGATTGCAAATGGCTATTCACTGTTAAGTTTAGGATTGATGGCAATGTGGAAAGACTGAAGGCAAGATTAGTTGCTTAGAGGTTCACTCAGACCTATGGTATTGACTACCAAGAGATGTTTGCTCCCGTTGCAAAGGTAAATACTATTCGGGTATTGTTATCCTTGGCTGTAAATTTTGAGTAGACTTTACATCAACAAGATATAAAAAATGCATTTCTTAATGGAGACTTTGAAGAAGAAGTCTTTATGAGCCTACCTCCAGGATTTGAGGATACCTATGGGAGAAATAAGGTGTGCAAGCTAAAGAAATCATTATATGGCCTCAAACAGTCCCCTAGAGCATGGTTTGATAGATTTAGAAGGGCTGTGAAGAGATATGGCTATTGTCAAAGTCAAGCTGATCATACATTGTTCTACAAGCGGCGGTCCAAGACAGGTATGATATCTATTCTTATTGTTTACATAGATTACATCATCATAACAGGAGATGATGTATCCGAAATAGTAGAGTTGAAGAAGAGATTAGTCAAAGAATTTGAAATTAAAGACCTTGGACCCCTTAAATACTTCCTTGGAATGGAGTTTGCTAGATCAAAAGATGGAATAGTTGTGAATCCAAGGAAATATATTCTTGAACTATTGAATGACACCAGATTACTAGGATGAAGGCAACCAATACTCCTATTGAAACTGGTGTAAATCTTAGACAGTTCAACCTGAAAATCTTATTAATAAGGAGAGATACGAGCAACTGGTTGGGAGATTTATATATTTGTCACACACTAGACTTGATATAACTTTTTCCGTAAGCTTAGTCAGTCAATTTATGCATTCTCCAGGCTAGAACATTTGGATGTTATATACAGGATACTACGATATGTAAAAGGGACTCCCGAACAAGGTTTAATGTTTTGAAAGCGAAACAATCTTCAAGTTGAAGTCTATACTGATACTGATTGGGCAGGGAGTGCAACTGATAGAAGATCAATTTCAGGTTATTGCACATTTGTTGGTGTTAACTTGGTAACATGGCAGAGTAAGAAATAGAGTGTTGTTGCAAGAAGCAGTGCCGAAGCTGAGTTTCGTTCAATGGCACATAGAATTTGTGAAGTTTTATGGATTAAAAGGGTACTGGAGGAATTGCAAATTCCTATTTCAGTTCCTATGAAAGTGTATTGTGACAACAAAGCTACAATTTCAATTGCTCACATCCCTGTTCTTCATGATAGAACAAAACATGTTGAGGTTGACAAGCATTTCATCAAGGAGAAGATGGAAAAAGGATTAATTTGTGTTCCCTAAATTCCAACATCACAACAGGTAGATGATATTCTCACAAAGGGATTACACAAGAGGCAGTTTAATGTTCTGGTTACCAAGCTGGCTATGGATGACATATACAAGCCAGCTTGAGGGGGAGTGTTGGGAAATATCTGGCTGGATATCTCCTAGATATTATTGACTCCTAAAAGTTAGCAAATCAGATCAGTTAGGATATTATGTACTGATATTAGTTTCCTAGAATAGCCATCTTTATTTCTATATATCTTGTACATACGTATTGACCTAAGGATATATCGAGAATAATATACATCTGTTCAGAATTTCTGCAGCCATCTAAGAAGATACCCACTCTAAACTGGCACTTTAATCCTAACAGCCACACTAGAAGATCCCCACACTAGCAACAAAAGCTAAGGAACAATGACAAGTTTAAGGAACAGTGATGGGAAACAAGACTAAAACGCACCCCAACTGGGCATAGGAAGATGACACCAATAACTAGAACTAGAGAAGGGTGCAGAGATGAAGAGGACAACAGACCTTTAGGGGCGGTGCATGAAAGAGGGAATAGTGGTTAGGCTGGCTAGAGGACACAACTGTGGCTCACGCACTACCATACACTGGAGAGCAGGAGAGGAAGCGAAAGTCTTGGACGATGCGTGAGGTCCATCCACTAAGCTTTCGGTGACCGATCTTCAAGGAGAAGTCGGTCGGCTAGCGGCATGATTGAAAATAGTCACCTGAGATGGGTGACCCAAAAAATTTAGAGCTTTGCTCCTTGGGCAGAACTGAAACTAGAGATGGAGGCTAGGGTTCTAAGGTTTTTGTCTTTGATACCATGCAATTTAGAATAAAAAGTATTGTATTTCTTGAAACATTATGTACAGAATTAGAGTCATAGATATACAAATATATCAACACTAATTAGGGTATGATCAATCCTACAATCTGTATCCTATCCCTAATTTGTGACAAGAATTAACTTAGTGGATGCAACTAAAACTCTTCTTTTGGTTTCAAATGTAAATGTTTGGCTTGAAAAACAAATTGTCCTTTTACTAGTATTATAGTATTTTATGGGCTTCTAGAATTATAATATCCATAAATATATATGAGATTGTATTACAATAATGGGCGGCATTGATGACAGTTTGAAATTTTCATAATATGTAGTTTGCTCCTTTAAATTTTTTTGTAAGATGTAGTTGGCTCCTTAACTATTTTGTATGTATAAGTTGTATATTGATATAAAAGGACAGTAAACATAGTGGTTTCCTTCTTTTTAGCTAGATACTTTGCTTATTGCAGAAAAGTAATATAGGATCCCCAAAAGGCACCTTGTAAGGAGAGGACTCTGAGGATTCTTATGCCCTTAATTCTAATTGATGTGGGATATCTTAATAATACCTACCTCATGCCTGGGAATAGAGATTTGGGCATGAAGTTTGTAGGTTTGAATATCTATTGGGAATCACCTGACTAGAAATCTATGCGAGTCCCAACATCGAATTAGCGCAAACTCTGATACCATTTTAAAGCTACATAATGCAGCTTATGCAAGGAGGACTTTCCTAACCTTATAACACTTGTTATGCTCTTATTTCTAGTGAATGTAAGATGTCTTAATGAGTATAGGATCGCTTGATTAAGTAATTACATTACTTACTAAGGTAAGAAATTAACTAGTATCAACATGTATATTAATGGGGTAGAAGGATAGTGTATCATTTTTAATGAGGCGCCACCCTTGATCTCAAACATTAGAGCTAATTTGACACCATGTTGATTTTTTTAAAATACAAGTTCTTAGAGCTTTTTTGTTATAGTCATTAAACGACCATAATTAGACTTGGCTAAGTCGCTTCACAAAAGGAGAGCGCGACTGAACCGAGCCTTTTTGTTTTACTTTGAAAGACTCTCCTCTGTTGCGATTACCTAGCCTTTCATACAATTGAGCAAGGCTCATCGCACTCGTTAAATCCGGTGGTTGGTGTAACTCCACTTCGGCAGCAATATATTACTGCAGCACAATTAAGAAAATCTAAACTTGTTGCTCCGTCGTCAATGAATTGGCTCTAACGAACAATTTGCTTAAATTGACGTTGATAATCTTCTACTGAACCGATTTGTTTAAGTTTAACCAATTCTTCCAATTTATTACTTTGGATAGGAGGCCCAAAATGTAGATTACATTGTTGCTTGAAAGCATCCCACGTAATGGCTAGTTTGCCCCTCTCCAATTTCAGGAACCATAATTGAGCATCGCCTTCAAGATGGAAAGATGCCAAACCGACTTTATCTTCCTCAAGTGTGTTTTGATGCCAAAAGAAGTGCTCACATTTGTTAATCCAACGCAAAGAGTCATTGAATCCATCGTATTTTGGGAAATCTAGTTTAGAATATTTGGAAAAAGTGAGGACGCTTCTTGTGTTTCCCCCTCAAATGCTCGTCTCTCACGTCTGCCTCTAGTGACACTTCCCTCTCCATCAACCTTTCTCTCCAATTTCCCAGTAGACAATTCTTTTGATAATTCATCCAAACGGTTAGCCAATTCTTGTTGTTGTGTTGCTAGTGCTACACTGTCTTTTTCCTTTTCTTGACGATCTTTAGCACGATCTTCCTCGTACAATTTCAGGAAAGATTCAAATTGTTGTTGAAAAGAATGCCAATCTGCCATAACCACCGGCTCTAATACCAATTTGGTTTGATGAAGTCCCCTAGATCTGGTTATAGGCCTAGTAAGGCTGAAGTCTGGTTGTAGTTTACTAGATTTTTGAGTTTTCCTTCCTTTATGACCTATTTTTATAATATGAAAGCTTGGGCTCGTTAGAGAGCACCCAACGATCAAACTTGGGCTCATTAGAGAGAACCCAACGGTCTCCAAGAGTAAAAGTACTCAAGAACTTTTCTGAAAGTACCTACCATTATTTTTGTCTTCAATTGTCTTTAAGGTTTACAGATAAAACTGCCAAGAACTAACCCCGCTAAAAATAGCAGATTTAAATGTACAATAATTCAAACATAATAACTACCCTGCTGCACATGACAGTAACTAATAACTAATAGTAAATATATAAACTGAAGACAGCCATAAACTATTCATCATTCCTTCTGCTTTTTGTTCCTTCGTTAGTAAACCTTCAAAGGTACTACTTCAGCAGCCAAGTCTGATTCTGGTCGTTTAATGACTATAACAATTTTCGTTTGTAAAATTTACATTTTCATTTTATGTGAACGTAGATTTTAAATTGCTTTATAATGCTTTTATGAATTGTTGTAATTGCTAGTTATTATTTTTCAGGATGATCGAAAAGTGGTAGTAAAAAGGAAAACAGAACTTGGTGGGACTTTCTCAATTGCAAGTTGTATCATTTTCATTGGTTTGTTTGCTGCGTGAGTATACTACTATGATTCAATTTTATAGGTTCTAATTGTTATTTTACATTTATTTGTTGCTTTGCATCTGTTGTTGGAGAAACAAACAATGACTTGACCTTTTAGTTTTTGTTCTCAGGTTGCTTTACCAAATTATATCAAAGAGGAACATTGAAGTGCATAATGTGAGAGCAACAAATGCACCTGATTTAGCAGCTTTTGTCAATGACATGGAATTCAACATAACTACTGTTTCAAGTATGAGTTGTTTAAACTTGCGTGGACCTGATACCATAGTTACAGGAAGCCCTGGATTTATTGACTACCGGGTTTCTCCCCTGATTGAGCTTGTGAACTATACATGTTGGAATACAAGCGTAGGGCCAACCATAAGTTTTCGGTGTAACAACTGCCACTTAACTAAAGACCAAATGTTCATTTCATGGCAATTTGTTGATCTTCCACATAGTCCTGCAACTGCTGTGGGTTATCAGTTCAACCTTACTGCAAAAGATCATGCTGATAAAAAGCATGTTAGTTTGGTTAGTGGCACGCTAAAGGATGGAGGGACTTCTAATGGTAGACCAGTTACATTCAGAGGGAATGGTTCAAATGTGTTGAAGTTTAATTTATTTCCTCGAATATACCGTAATCTACATGATCTGAGGCTCATTCAACCTCTATTTCATGAATTCCTTCCTGGCTCATATTTTGATGATGCATCCCAATTTCAAGACTCCTTGGAAGCTTATGCTGATGGATTAGTTAACACCACATTGCACATCAACTATCTCTCTGCATATATTGTTGAGGTTGAAAATCAAAGTATATTGGGTCCAGGTAAGTTGGATATTGTTTATACATGTCTATACCGGTACTGAAATGTTCATCTTAGTATTCAAAATTTTATGTTTTTAATGCTTCTTTACTGTCATTTCACAAATATGGAATGTAGGCATAACCATCTGATGAATATTTTAGAATTACAACAGTATATTTTGTCCTAATTTCTTGTTTAGGAAATGAGGTAAAATACCGATTGCATACTGGAGATACTCTTTTGGAAGACCAATTTCTGCCATACTTTTTCTTTTAATTTGATTGCATCTTTTCATGACCTTGAATGCTTGCTTGGGTTGCTTATATTAGGACTTGTCATTAACCTACCAACTTATGTATCAAATTCATGTTGAACCCAATATTAATTTTTGATCTTGGACTAGATATGATATGCATCTTGTCAGATTTTTTATTTTTGCATAGCGATTTATAAGTTCATAAGGAAACAACAAAATGGAGCTTAGAATAACATGAAAAAAAATTGATAGCACTGTGTTTTCTGCAAGATCACATATTTTCAAATATTCTAAAATGTTCTTAAACTGGTTTTGAAGATCTGGAATCACATCTTTAGCTATGTGTGCATATCAAGGGCGCTGTCCAAATTCGTAACTCATAAAGTTCAGTTTTGAAGGTCCATTGGGTGTGATAATCTATAAAAGGCCACTTTGTATTAATTTTCCCTAATTAAACATTAGTTTGATTTTTTTGGGCAACGAAACTGACCTATTGTAGGAAGTTGCTTCCAATTTGGTTATCATAGTAGGAATTTCATGAAACCATATTGTAAACTACTATATACGCATTTTGATAATAAATTACTATGTATGAATTTTACTAATTATCAAACCAGAAGAACTTCTAAAGCTAAGTTTATATTATATGGAGTTTTGTTGAAAAACACCAACAACTTTGGTATTATCAGTGATTTAACCCTAAAATTAAACCAATACACGACATTTAGAATAGCTTGTATATTTGTTATGTGTTGGGGCTAATAAAGAATCATAGACTATAATGAATTACGTAAAAGTTTTGACTAATTATGTGTTGGAGCCTTAAAAGGCTGAATAGGTTACACATAAGAAAGAAACAAAGGTTAAAAGTGTCTTCTTTATAAAAAAGAGTTTAGAACTGAATTCCTTAAGGTGTTCGGTTGAAGAAGGTATCCATACCTATATACAAGCACACTGAATGCCTAACCCATTTACTGGAGATGAGCAGCAGATAACTCCTTGGATGCCACAATTCAAGAAATACTAAAATAAACATAGAAATTATAGAGATTTCAATAGCTCTAACTACAGCTTCAAGTGTTCTTTTGAAACTGGTGATATCTCAGCTCGTTTTACATAATGGTTTTGTTGTAAACATGATGTTAGGTACTGATCTTCAATTTTCTTTTAATGGAAACAAACTATGTAACACCTACAATTTTCTTTTAGTGGAAAGAAACTATGTAAACTTTAAATGATTTCCTTAACTTCAAAATGTTTATGCACAATTTTGTCTTTTCAGTTTTGGCAAAATGAAAATTGAGATACAAGACAATGTGAAAATAAGAAATTTCCATCGTTTCAGCACGATCTAGAATCAACATATCAATTACTATAAAAATGAAATGATTCCATTTTCTCACTAAAGGCATTTGGCCCCACGATCATCAGCCTGTCCATACTTTATGACATGAAAAGCTTACATAGATCAATTTCACTATGTCAAAGATTATGAGATTACGTTTTTGGACTTCGAACTTGTGATAAGTTAATATTTTCATAAATATTATTACTTGTCATCACCATTCTAGATGACAGAGAATCATGTCCAGACATTATGTTTACTCATCATTTCTGATATTGGTTATTTGCTACTAGTATATTTGGGTTCCTCAGCTTGGAGTTGTAGTAGAGTCATGTAAGGTTATTGCTGTGGGAAATGCAGTTAATTTGAATAACTGAACATGAAAAGACACTCATCTGATCATATGGGTGAAAGAGTGGATCGTCAAGCATATGTTCACTGGCACATTTAGTGAACCATTAGATGAAATCTTGTTCATTATGGAGTTTTGGATTTAGGTAGTTCTTGGATGGTATAGAATGCATGAAAGGTCTGGAGCCATCTTTGATTTCAGGTTCTTTTGTTGGCTTCTCAAAGTTAGGTTGCGTGGCTCACTTACCTGGGAAAGAATTGTTACATTTATGCACTGCTTATGGGATTTTCATTTAAACAAAGCAGCCTTAAAAGTTCCAGCTTAAAGATCTCACTGTAAGGGAAAATTGCTGAGAGAAATTACCGCATATGCAATTCTAGCAGAATTCATATGCCTGTTACTAGACACCTAAGGTTCTTATAGGATAAAATATTTGCATTGCTCTGAATTTGTTTTCCTATATTGGTTTCTAGCAGAATTTATATGCCTGTAACTAGACACCTAAAGTTCTGATAGGATAAAAGATTTGCATTGCTTTGAATTTTGTTTGCCTATATTGGTTTCTATTTGATGTCATATTGAAGATTCTCAAAACATTACATAACTGTTAATAAATAAACCTGAGTAATCCATGAATCTTACCTAAGACAGTCCCTACAATTGAGTGTACCTGATGGAGGACAAATAGAAGAATTGTTAACTAGTAGCTAAAACTCAAAAAGTTAGAAATATGGCTGATATTAGGCTAGTATTTTAGGGTTTAATATGTTGGAAGTTAGGATTTTGGTTGTTGGAATTTTGTGAAGAACATAAACAATTGATAGTAGAAACTAGGAATCAATCTTATAAGAAAGCATCACACCTTATAGTTGAAAACTCAAGTTTGTAAAAAAATTTTAGATTGCTTGTTCTTGATGAAGAGCTGAATTATATATATATATATATACACATATAAGAAAGCATCACACCTTATAGTTGAAAACTCAAGTTTGTAAAAAAATTTTAGATTGCTTGTTCTTGATGAAGA